>KN892018.1:16918-43421 GCA_000934455.1 Apostichopus parvimensis
TGAATTCAATTTAAAACATTTTATTATACTTTAATATATTTCGAATCTGACGAATATTTTAATTTCCTTTCATTGAATTAGTCAAAGTTTATAACGTTATAGAATATACATACACAGCTAATGGTTTGGCTTTGCACATGTTTGCCACATGTATTATGACATCACTGTACAATTCTGTAGTTGTTACGATTTCAAAGAAATCAATAAACAGTATGCTTTCCTGTACTGAACTTTGAAAGGCTGTGTCCATCTATACTACAAAAGATGAGTTTTTTGTGACTTGGAGAAGAAAAATTAATATATCACAAAAATAGGACAAAAAGATATATAGCTGGAAGCTTCAGTTCTTATACAGTAGGCTTCTTTTGATTATTAATACAGGATGTAGACTACAGAAACACTACATAGAACTAGTACTACTATACTGGTAAAAAAATAGGTCAAACTGCTTAGAACTCACAGTAACTGCTCACAATTAACTCAATGGTTTATTCAGTGAGTATAAGGATATACAGTAGACTCTGCTGGGATATTACATTCAAAAAGTAATACTTTTCTTCAAGTTGCCAAATTTTGGAGATCTGTGGAGCTATTTTCATTAATGTGTCTTTGGTTAGAACTTTAGGTATGATGAGGATGTGAAATATAATATCATGACCTACTTAAAAAATAATCCAATGTCACCATCCTTAACTCATTCATAGTAAGAAAATCTTCATTTTAAAGACAGCCTTTGCGATAAACTAGAAATTTAATAAACTCAATTCATATTTTTGTAATCGCCTGTGATTAATATCTTACAATAGACAATTAGGAGTGTGAACAATTAAATCTAAGTCTGCGGACTGAACTACTGTAAAGTTGCTGCTTTTCCACAAAATTTTACTTGTTACAGTTCAAAAAGGTAAAGTATTGATAACAGGTTGGCAAGTCAGAATATATAGGACATAATGATGTTAATACAACTGTTGGGAGTGTTGGAAAAACGTATCTTGCAAACCTACATACTGTACCTACATGCCAAAACTCCATTGCATACTGTATACTGCATGCTAAAGATACATTGCATATACTGTACTGTACCTGCATTCGGTTGCTAACCTACATGAAATGTACCTGCATACCCAACCTACATACTGTACCTACATGCATGCCAAAACTACATTGCATACTGTATACTGCATGCTATTTCATACTGCATATATACCATACTATACCTGCATACCTAACCTACATGAAATGTACCTGCATACCAAACCTACATACTGTACCTACATGCATGCCAAAACTCCATTGCATACTTACTTTATACTGCATGCTAAACATATGTTGCATATACTGTACCATACCTACATGCCTAACCTACTTGGAATGTACCTGCATACAAAACCTATATATACTAGATGCCTTAATATCTGTGTAACTACCAACTGTTTGTACAAATTGAGTGAGAATGTAAAATTTAACTTGTTTGCACAACAATGCTCAAGTTATTTCAAGAGTTAACAGAAGTGGATCTAGAGGTGTTCACAGTACACAATTAGATGGTATAATTTTAACACAGAAATGCAAACAAGCTGCTAAACTACAGTATAGATAGTCATTTCACTTGACTGGTCAGCAATCTGAGCAAAAACTGGTACACACAGTCACTACTATCAGAACCAATTGGTTAAAAGTAAACATGTAAGTTACAATATAATTTATTACTTATACACTAGTATCTGACAACGCCTTTGCAAACAGCAATAATAACCAAGTTAGTTGATGTAAAAACATATTGTGATGACTAGGAAAGTTGACTCATTCATAAAATAAGAATGGAACTACGCACCACCACACCAGCAATCCTTCTTCCGACATCCTTCCCATCCCCTCTCTTTCCCTCCCCTCACCTCCAAATCACCCACTCAAAAAAAAACATATTTTAAAATTTGGTTAAATATAAATTACTGTATCATATAGCCAAATGAAAACAATTTTGTCCTGTGGTTCATTACTGAGCTAAACTGTACATCCAGAAATTTATACTAGCTGAAATATTTCTGACATACAGTATTCACACTGCAACTAAATAGATGCTGTCAAGTATTTTAAGTTTCCACTTGGTATTGAAATATATGATGCTTATCTCTAGTGCATGGCAAAGGATTTGTTTTGAAATAAAAGGCACATATATCATAAAGTTATATTTGTGTTTAAACACTCCATGAAATATTTGTATTCTAATTTTATCTCTTATGTGCCCTCGGCTTCATATATTTGTATATAAGCCAGGTGTATTTACTTAATAACAAGATAGAGGGTAGATTTGTCAGTTTATGCCATCAACAGTTAAGAGCTCTCTCCTTATCATTGCAAACATGTAAGGACTGTAGAGCACACTTTTAATATGGTGTTTACAAGTTAAAGTGAAATATACAGCACACTTTTAATGACAGTGTTTATGAGTTTCATTCCAACAGACTGTATTCGCAATACATTTTGACACTGAATTAATGATGTGATTTATAGTATTTACTACTGAGGGTGTCTGAAAGAGAGGTGGGTGAGCTATTAAAAGAAGTTTAGAAATTCATGTGAATACCGTAAAACAATAGGCTACGATATCAATAAACTTGCTTAGATATCTTTGATGTCATCAGTAAAGATTCCAACTAAAGTAAAAAGATAAAGGCCTCTCATGTTCAAAATTCAACATGCAGTTTTACTTTCATCACTTCAAAACAAAATCTCATCGAATTTGATACGGCCCAATTATATCTGTGAATAATTTTTGCCTCCAGAGAAGTATTTTTAATGTGCATTATGCAATTTTTCATAGATAATACTGATCACCTTTTAAAGTTGCCAGGTCAAAATCACAGAAATGTCTTCTAAAATTAAGAAATATGGGAATATTTATGGAGTGCCAACTGAGCAAAAAATGCATATTTACTGTGTGAGAACCCAGCATTGTTACTAGGATGTTAAAACTTGCGTCCACGGGACGCAACATCTCATACATTTTTTGTGTCTGCTCCGAAACCTTGAGTGTCTGCAGTCCTCCATGAAAATTGCATTTTAAAAGTCCTCACACACAAAAGTTAAATTTCAATGACCCCTGACAACACATTGGCTAGTATGCGACGGAAGTGTATAATTTGATAGGCCTATACTTTGCTTGAAAAATGTAAAATCAAATCATGACACAATTAACTAATGTTCATGCAAACAACAAAATGACTGTCAAATTGCAAAGTGTGACTTTTGCCATGAAGACTAGTTACCATGTATATGCAATGCACACTACTGTACGATATACAACAGTTACTCCCTTATAGTACATACATAGTGCCTGTGACAATGTGATACGCTACTGTATACATCACTGTGAATGTCGGAAATCAATATAATGTCAAACGAGTAAGTGTCTAGACAGAAAATGCCAGCATAAAAATACTGCACTTTTTAACTGATTTAATTGAGCCCCTTAAATGCTGTCGTATGGATCTCAACTACAAGAGAACAAGCCCCTAAAAGGCCTACATAGTACTTGCTCACAACTTTTATGAGCCCTTCTAGGTTCCACCGTTTGTGAAGTATGGCCTAAGTAAAAGAGTGCTTAAGTTAAGGTGCTTAAAACAACTAGTTTACCCTGAAAATTCGAAAATATGTTTCAAAAGATCTCATCTTGTATATACCACTACTAATCAACTCAAATTACCATGATGATCTGCACTCAGAGACTACAATTTGTCAAGTTTTGTGGAACTAGAGAGGACTGTTGTCATAGCACCCTCTTTTGTTTTCTGGCATGGCTGGAGGACCCCATTGCAACATCGAAACCTGTTGCAGCATCAGCAACAAAGTTCAGAAACCAAATTCTATCTACTACTCAATGTCAACATCAAAATGTTTGAATCATAGAAAGCACTAATACCAGCAAAAGTATTTCTTTCATAACTTATAATAGAAACATTTCTATAATCACAGACAGTCATCTATACCAGTTATGTGTTATTAAGTTTCTCAAACTGTCATTGCTATTAATACTGAACATTTTGATTCTGTGATTGCTTTTGGTGAGCTGTTCATGTGATTGCTTATAAGACGATACTACTGCATTTACATTCTCATGCAGCAATGATGAAAAGTTGTCCTAATGGAGAACTTGATAGTCACTTCAGTCCTTAGTGTTATGGACAACATTAATCACTTGACATTGATAGCATGTAATCGCATTTGCAACAGTGAACTTGCATCAGTATAAAGTAAAGGGGTGCTAATCCTAAATCAGAGCACAATTTTGCTGTAAGTTCGAATTCTGACTTATTGCTTAAAGTGGGCAGTTTACAATATTAACAGTTCTGATTGTAATTTGTGAATTTATTTAACTAGCAGAAAGGAGGGTATCAACACAGTTTCAACTATGCCCACCACCCCTCCCCCGCCCTTCTCCGAATCAAGTGAATCATATCAATTTAGAGTAGTACAGTGTTATAGAGACCTATTATGACACTGAACCTATCATGATGCACTTTTGAAATTTTATGATTTTTATCATAGCAACAGAAAGGAAACCCAACTTGCAGTAGGCCATCTTGTCTCCCAATGTGTATAAATTTCACAAAAGTCAAGCGATGACGTAAATTTGAAAAGCTCAACTCAAACTCATCTCAACTGTTCATTATTTCTGTTTGTTGTAATAAATAACTAAATACCTTAAAATTATTCTTATTCAAAGTTTTCTGAATAATGTACTTGTTACAATATATTTGTATTAAAGCAAACTGCAAAGGAAACTTTTTGCAACTCATTTTAGATCATGCTAATGGATTTCAGATACATTCCGCTCATTTTTGGTATCGAATGGGTGCCATTATCTAAAGAAATATGTGCATGTTGTTGAGACATTGCAAAAGCTAGACCTATGTCATAGTTTGAGAAACAAATGTGCAATTTGCCATTCAAAGTCTTTAGTGCACCATGATTGAACCCACATGTGCTCCCAACATTTGCAATCTTTCATTTTATTATTACTGTGTGGTAGACAATGGAAGCCCTTTGATTGAACCCCCTATGCTCCATTGTTTTAATTTAAGAATGGTCATTTTTCACTAAACACTAACAAATAAATTTATATGCTGCTGCATTTTATGAGATTTTACAGAACAAGCAATAAGGTCTAACCACTAAATATTTATATAATTTTAACATACTGTTGAAAGAAGCCTTGGTCCTTGGTTAGAGATTAGCTTAGGTTGTATGAGCTGTTCTTATGCCTTATGCTGAAATTATCGAGCAGACACACATACAATTTCGCAAAACTAGACCCTATGCTTAAAACATAGAAATATATTAATCCTCTTCTACATAATCTTGTACCGTTTTATGGAAAATAAATTACTGATAATGGGGACCTACGACAAAAGCGAAAACAAAATCCGACATTACCCTCCAACATTCAGAAAAGGTTACTCTCTATGTGCATAACTTACCTGATCTGCTGGTAATTTGTATGGATTAGGTCGAGTAGTACTTTCGCTGAGGGTTTTCGGTTGTCATGTATTGAACGGTATTATGTGAAAAATTACATTCATGCATCAACGTAGAAAAAAAAGAGAGGGGGCTATAGCGCCTTAATAGGGCAGAACCGTATATACGGCTCTGAACTAGGGTTAACAAATCTCTTCCCAAAAAATGTAAGTCCGAGATCTGTGTAGTGCGTTAGCATCATAGAAATTCAATCAAACAGCTCCCACTGATTTGTGTTAGCTCCCATGAGGGGTTGCAAATGTCCAAAGGCCCCAGTCCCAACCACCCCCCCCCCCCGGAATGGTACCCATACTTCATGAACGACTAGGGGTACATACGAAATTTGGGCCAGACCTTAGTTTGTGTCAAATCCCTCTTTTCCATGACGCACGGGCCCGAAACACATGAAAGAAATGCTAATTCTGCTTTTGACTTATAACAAAATAACAAACAGCTCCCATTGACTTTGTGTTAGCTCCGTGAAGGGTTGCAAATTTCCAAAGCCCCCCAGTCCCAAACCCCAAACGGTATGGTACTCATACTTGATGAACGACTGTTTGCATAAGTTAACGCACCTCTTTGGAGAAATGTCCAAGACGTTTGTATCGGACGGATCCTCGGGCATGTAAAATACAGTGGGCAAGCACATTCGTGGTAGGCAGAAACAGAGTCTGAGGCATGTACAGTTTGCACGCGAGAAAAACAGTATTACAAACGACTTGGCCAAGACTAGGCTTAAGTGTGCAAATGAAAACATCCATTACAAATGATGAATTGGAAGCCCTATATCTATATTATATGCAGAGTTTGCTCGCAACTCAATGAGCAACAAAATCCATCAGTCGGGCGCCCTTGAGTATGCGTGGAAGGGAGAGGTGGGGTGGGGAGGAAGGTGGGGAGAGAGATGAGAGGGAATGTGCTGGACGGACTTTTGACAGCAGTGTCAAGCATGTATTTCACAAATCACTTGTATATTGCAAGAACAGACGGGTTCGTCCACATAACGGCTATCAGTTTTGTCTTCATAGTTTCGAAAATACTTCGTTGGAAGTTGTAGGCCTAATCATCTAAACGCTTTGAATTAGACATAATCATGTTCTTATAAACATCTGAGGCAAACACTAGTATTTCTCCTCAAAGATTGTTTGCTTTCAAACAGCAGCTAAGAAAACATTTCAAATGTATCACATAAATCAACAGTTAAGTTATGAAAGGAACACTTTGGAAAAAATCTACAATTTTGACATCATAGACCACATACTGTGATCTAGTTGGGGTAATTAATAAAGGTTTAACTCGTTAAAATAGATTACATTCAATCAACCATATACATGCGGTGGTTTTGAACTAACAGTGTAGAATATCTTTCTCTTCTATACAAGTGTAATAGTGTCTGCCACCATAATATCACATTGCATCCTAAGGCAATGAAAACACCCGAAATAATTTAGTTTTTTTGGAAGGTTAACTCTTGTTGACACTGGAGGTTGAAGCTGATGGGAGAGGGGGGGGGGAGGACATGCGAGGTGGGTTGGGCAGTGGTTATGGTGCTGTGGCCGAGTGGATAAAGGCCGTGGCATTTGAAGCAATGATGCTTATCAATCGGGAGCTAGTTTCGGGAGCTAGTTTCGGGTTCGATACCAGGCAGGGTCATGGTAAGGTGTTTTTTTCATTCAGGAGGAATCTACTGTTTTTCCATCTGAAATGACTTTCTAAATTGAAAAGATTCCAAATTTGAGTTATGTTGAATTTGAAGCCACCCAACGTGTAAGTTGTAATCCATAAGACCTTGCGGGTTTCTACCACATTAGTGGTATTTAAGTGTCGTAAAAATAACTGCTGATTATTATTACTATGATTATTTGCCCTTTTAGTGAATGTGTAATATTAATAACAAATATACAAGAAATTCAAACTAGTATTCATGCTAATTAGTTGTTAATGGAATTAAATATCTCAGGAAGTAAATGGTTTTTCAAATGGAGATCAAAGTCAGTTTACAGTGTTTGTTTTGTCCACATTTAGGGTTTTAGGTTTTAATTCAATACCTTTGGGAGAGCCAGGGAAGAAGAGGAAAATACAGAAAATATAAAGTTGGAAAAATTTTATTTTAATGCTTATTTCTGAGATTTAATGAAAAACAGGTGTTTATTAAAACAAAATAAGTTGAAAAAATATGCAAAACTAGCAATATTACTTAGAATCATCCCTTAAAATGTTAATATTGTTATTACAATGGTAGCAATGTAGTACCAATCTATTACCTGTGCTCATTATTTTACAATGCAAATGATTTCAAACACATTAATACAAATTGTTGGGGCTCTTTTGATCGCAAAATGTTTTCTGGATGGTACAACAATTTCAGTGAGACATTGTTCGTCACTCTTTGACAAAATTGTGAACAATACAAGCTAAAGTTATGACCAAACTCTGAAGACCATTTCACATAAATTTCAAACTGAAATAGCAAGATTGATTTCAACATATGAAGCAATATTTGTGATTTTTTTCCCTAAAAAGAACTTGAATTTTTCCTTCAACATTTGGTATGAAAAATAGTATAAGTAATATGACACAGAAAAGTCTTAAACACCAGAGGATAATAACTTTTCCTTTCCAAAAATTAAAATAAAATGCAATTTTTAAGAGCTTTATCCCTATTTAAAGAAAAACAGAGGAAAGAAAGAAAAAAATAAAGTAGCACACAAAAGATCCCATTGCCACCAATTGCAGGTCTAACCTACTTATTTCCAGGGATTACATTCCCTGGGAGAATTTTAACTACAATGTGTCCACACAAGGTCTTGCTTAAATGAATGTTTTTTTTTAAATTATTTATACAATACAATATGAGAGCATTGCATTATAAATAACACTGTTTGCCGTTCTCACATCAGGACAGGTCATGTAAAATGTGGGGTCACCTTTCACTTGGAGAGTTTCAAACTTCAGATTTGATTTTGAACACAAATTTGCAAACCTTTGGTTTGCATGAAGGCTGTGATGAGGTACCCTTTCTTTCTTTATCTAAATCTAGTACAAATTCAGCCTCAACATCCACAAATTTTAATCTGTTCTGAACACATGAAGAAGGATACTTTGAGCTGTATTACAACAAATATGAAGTGAAACGGAGAAGATGTTGTCAAGCCTACAAAGTCAACATCAATTTGGAATGTGCGTAGCAAACTAAGGAAAACAAGGCAAGGTTTAACGAGTTAAAGAAGCTTCTATGAAAAGGCCTATATCTTATGTCCAAGAAAGTGAGTGAGAATTTGGAAAATAAACTAAAATGCAGAGAAAAAAACATGAAAGAAAATGTATAAATTGCAAAATTGCTACTCAAAAATATCGACATTGCTAATGTCTCCATGACCTACGAAGCTATTAAACTGGTTTAAAAGATAATATATATGCATGTATTTTATCAGTGAAATACCCTTCTTGATTCAGCAAAAACCTCAGCAGTTTCCCCTCATCACACATAACATATTTATGGTTTGGATTAAAGGTCAACAACTCCCAAAGAAATGCAGAGATGCCAAGTTTGAAAAAAACACTTTTCAGTACTCAAGAAACCAAAAAAAAAAGTATTTTATAAACAAAATCAGTACTTTCAATATGTCATAACTTTTCCATACATAATAGAAGCCGTAAAATACATGTTTTCAGTCAACCCTCACTGATCCGTTACCACAGCTTTACATAAAGTTTGGTGACATATTTACTCCTAATTATCTTTGCAACACCAACTTTCCTATATATTAATTACTGATGCGGAGATCTGACTGTAATACACCAATGTGTTTTAATTTTATATGTCATGATTTTTGTGACTTACTCTCAAACTCAATGTAGTTGTTATGTGGAAGTAGGAGTTGTATGTCAGAGGAAAACTACTGGAAATGTTTGGTTGTCTCAGACAGGCTGTATTTTACATACCTAGGTATTTACTTCCCTCCCTTTTTACCCATCTCCAAATTAAATATTTAAATTACCATCTACACAATATGCAACTTGGAATATTTTAGTCCTGTGCTGCTACCTACCCACTTCCATTTCTCACCTCTTAACTTCCTTGTAGTTCTACCCTGCTGACATAAACCTTTGAATGTAATCGTATTTGTATTTAAAACTCCCCATCCACCCGAGCCTACGACCTTATATGATTTATCTATTACCCCTGATACCCCCTTCTACTGACCCTCTAACTTAACTCCCATCCCCCCTCCTCTGTGAATTTACCATTCTGAAGTAACCCTACCCAGTTGTAAATTATACTTCTCATAACTAGAACGTTTCAACAAGTGATTTTAGACAGTATTACCAAAACCTGTGTGACTATACAAGGTGCGAGTGTGCCATTGCAAAGCATTCTTTTTATAGAACTGTACGAGCACACCAAAAGTAGACAAACAAATTATGTTAGAAAGCCCTTTTCACAAGGGTGTGACACCTTTGTCACAAAAGCAAACACAAAGTCAGGACACTATAGTTAAGATTGCTGTAACCAGCATATATATAGATATAATAAAGTAACCTTGGTTGTAGAGGAACCTAAACTTTCAAAATTTAAAGCCTGCTATTGCGTTTATAGACGAACGTTTACCTTGAATTAATATAAAGAGCATAAGCTTCCCACAATTGCGTGTGTATATAATTCAATATCATGTTTGACAACGTGACCTTGATTCACCATAATTTGTTGTCAAGCAACATAGTTTAATCTCATATTTTCACGCCTTGTTCAGCACAATTTGGTGGGTAAAGATATTTAAAGCTCAGATTTTCGCTTCTTCTTTGCAACAATTTGGTATTATTTAAGATAGTTAAAAAAGACAGCTTAGTCACTCCTTGGTCACAAAAATATGTTCTGTAATATTGTTTAAGGTCCTTTTTGCATATTTGCACCATAATTTGGCGTGTCAGATAGTGTAAGCTTTGGTTATCATACCCTGTACTTGGTATGAAACATATATAAAGCTCACGTTTTCCCACCTCCCACTTTCCCACAGCTTCACTTTGGTATATATTCATGCATGCATGAATGATATATGAATCCAATTTCTGACAAAAGTACTAATATCTATATCACTGCTTTGTCCAACTTGCAAACCTAAATGATGCGTCTCTATGCAAATAAAAAAAAGAGCAGTCTTAGCAGCTCTCCGAAATCAGCTCAGATATGAGTAAAAAAAATATAAAAAAAAGCTTTTGCTTGAAGTATTATGGAATAAATCTATAACCAACTTTTGGTAAAAATAAAATGTAACTTTACGTAAATGTATATTTATGTAGCAAGAGTAAATTTGTGGCACTGATCAATTGATGGATATGCTAGTAACTTTTAACGTTTGAGTACGAAATTTTGCAACATGCTTCTACAGAAGAGAACTAATAGTATCGTAGCTGACAGCGAAGTCAATTTACGGCATGCCCGACGAGAAATGTTTATCAGTATTGTTGGAGAGTGACGTACTTTCCTTTTGCACTTCTGCGTCTGAAAGTGACACCGATCTTAGCGAAGAAGTAGACGGACACCACGAGGAGAAGCACCAGGACGTAGATGGACGTGGGGTTGCGTGGGTCCCACTTGTCCACGGTGATGGCCATCAGACCCCACATCAGAGTAGGGTAGGTCGTGAAGGTGTAACGGACGTATTTCCTCCACAACGTCAGCTCCAGGAAGAAGTAGACGGTGACGATCACGGCCAGAAGGGTGAGGGTCAGGCACGAGGACATGTTCATGGGGACGCCGAGGGTGTAGACGGCAAAGGAGTTGAGGACCACCATGTCGGCCACCGTCAGCCATGACACGTAGATGGCGAGTCCGTTCTGGACCAGGACTACCAGACAAGTCATGTCCTTCCTGAAAGTAACGATAACAAGAGACAGAAAATTGAACGAGAGCGCGTTACTCGTGCAAGAAGAGAACGTGATATGTGGCACAATTTTAACTTTTGTTTTATTTTAGTGACAACGAAATTCAATACCGAATAAGTCGACATACTGAACAATGTGCTGTCTGAAGGTGATTTATATTTCCAGCTGTACATTGTATAGACAGCACTCGAATTTCAGGCCATTTACTGGCTACATGCCAGAGGATTTTGCAATTTTCTAGTAGACAGAAAAGGTACTAACATATTCTTGCCAGTAGATTTAAGAACATGTATAACTTGGTGAACTATCACCTGTCAAAACAAATCTGCATGATTTCTGTACCCAACTTATATCCCTACAGAAACAAGAAATTACTGCTCATTATCAGCAAATATGTTAGGGCTGCTCTCACAAGCCTGTGCTGTAACTGTGGCTTATAATTCAGGAAACTGCCAACGGGAACTCGATTTCAGCCAGTAGATTTCTAAACACTGGCATTTTTCTTAGCAAGTGGATAAAATTGTAAAAATTCTAGACCTGAGTGGTTGTATATGAGCTGGGGAGAGAATATGGATTTAACATATATACCATATATATCGGAATGGTATTCATGTCTGAAAGCAGACATTTAAGTACCGAGCCAATACTCATGTTTGTATTCTGGCATAGTTGCCTGTAATAATAATCACCTTTTTAGTGTTCATGTGTACACTCAATCAGGGCATTTTAGAAAAACCTTGTATAGTTTTTAGTACAAAATTAAGTACTCGTATCAGTTCCTCTTGTACTCTTACACAGGGTGTTGCATTCATACTAAAAGTCCTTCTGAAAGTAACTGGTGTCTTGATTTAAAGTGCTAAAAGGCTCAAGAACAAAGTTTGAGCATTTGATTGCAAGCCCCACCTTGATGGATAAGGTTGAACACATAAGTAACTCTTCATACTTGCTACCATTCACTCATTAACATTTCAGTATGTGTTACCATAAACACATGCTGCAAATACCCACAGCCACCCATCCCTTCTACCAACCCCCCCTTCCATTCCTGGTAAGTGAGTAGCAATCAGGGCTACCAAGCATACAATATGACACCAATGACAAACTGTCCTCAGACCCATTTTCATTTTTATAGGAATTATTTCTATTTTAGACAAATTTTGGAACTAATTAACATTCTGTACATATAACAGCCCTCCCTATACTGTTTCCCAAGATGCATGTATCCTAATACAATGGTTGATGATCAGGGACGCTCCTTTAAAACTTATTTCGAACTGACTGGTCACATTGCATGATTCTGTCCAAATCATGTCAGAGCTATATATAGTGTGGTCAGAAGTTTTAACGTCATTAATAATTTAGTTATTGCATCAAGTTTGTCACAATAGGATATTTAATAAGAAATGGAAAAGTCCTGCAAGATGCCAAATGTCGTTTGTTAAATTTGAGCGTAGAAAACTACAGAAAACTGATACATACAGTAGTCAGTACTTGGAAACTGCCCTGGACAGACTGCTACTCCTTTAGATAATCCCAAATTTAGGCTAGATCTGCATCTCTCGATACCTGCTTGGTTTCCTCTCATAAAGGATATTCACAGCCAATAGGAAATAATCAACCATTTTTATTGATTATTGACCTTTGACCCTCTCTACAGCAGCCAATTTTGTCAATATTCAGATATTGCAGTTACTGAACAGGAAGGTTGTAAGATATTTTGGTTTCTCTAAATAGTCTCCGGTATACATTATTTGGCAGGAAGAGATCGCAGAGAAAAAAAACATAGACCAGGTTTTAATTGTGTGAACCAAGCATAGATTTCGCACCATAGAGGAACATCACATGTTTATGTGTGACTTTTGTACCAAAGTACAATACACATCTCTTGCAAACAGCTTTTTTGACCTGAACTGTATATATGTGGTCATTCCAGATGGACAATATAGTTAAGTTCCTTATAAAGTAGAAGTGACCATGCATTTACAGCACGCAAAGAAAAATCTTGCACACTTCTCACGACATTAATATCTCCTACCTCTCCTCTTCCCCTGTTGGTTTCTTTCTTTCTTTTCTCCATCCATTGTCTACTAATCCCCTTACATCTATCTCTTTGTGTTCTCGATGCTCATTAACCTGTCTGTATTCTGGGCGTGTTATTGTCCCTTCTGTTACTGTTACTTGTCATTTAGCCTTTGAAGAAGATCCTGCTAGGATCGAAACGTCAGGCCAACTTACTTTTACACGTTCTCATAAACAGGCTCTCTAGTGGATAAGCAGTTTGCTAACAGTTTTATTTAATTTTGACATTAATAACCCAGCAAATGATGATGATAGCACAGAGAATAAGTTACCTGGTATCGCATTGATAAACTCTATGCAAAATATGCTATGAAACGAGTTCAAGTATGTGTACCAGTTTTTGTACACAGTAACCATAGCACTCTACATGAGACAATTTAGAGCCCTTCACAACTGCTACCCAAACTATCAACACCAAATTATTTCCCTGTACATAGCAGATAAACATTGCGTATCAATTCTTGTCAATCATGCAGAGAACTACATTAAAAGTGAAAGTAATTGGTTTTCATTAAACTATTGACCTTATCAAAAAAGTCAAAGAACACATGATTTCTGTACTTAGTATCTGTACTGTATAATATTTCAATGAAGGAAATTCCTGCACACCAAAATAACTAATTTATTATTTAGCTTCAACATATACTTTACACATTCACACCTTATGATAGACTCAATGTTTCCTTGTCTAAAACATGATTCTGTGTCTACAAATGCAGAACAAGAAATCAAAACAAGTTCTATCCGGCTGGGGGATAGTTAAAAGGGAAACTCAAAGGTTTCGCTTTCAGCTATTTGTTGGTCAGTGTACCGCCAGAAAGAAACAAAATATTGGGGGAATACTTTGAGAACATCAACTTTTTGGCTTATTCCCTAAATTGAAGGACAATGCCTATATTATAGGTTAAAATAGGTTTTAACTACTTGATCACAGAATGTAGCCTTAAGACTATCCTGTGTTTTTTTTTGTGTTTTTTTTATCTCAAAATAGAACAATGTAGGATCCAATTTGATTCATTATTGCTAACATTATACAATCCTAGTTCATTTCCCCTTTCGTTTCTCAATGTTGCACTCACATTAATCTTTTTCATGCTTTCATTAAAGAATGACTTAGAGATGTCTGCAGTATTTCTCCTACGGTTTTTAAAGATTGTGTGCAATCGGGTTGGTTATCAAAATCATCATCACCACGAGGCAGTCATCATATTCACTGAGCAACTATAATAAAACTTATATCCACACTGACAGTCACATAATGAAAATCATTAGCATATATCCTGTGACTCTAATGCAATGGATTGAAGACAAACATTTGTACTTAAAAACCAATTTGGAATGGGAAGTTTCCCACTGCCAACACGGCCAGCTGCTTTAAATATTTAAAACACTGTACACCATGCTGAAGTTATAAACTTGCCTAAACTGCAGAAAGTATTAAAATCTTGCCGATGTGGAAATTATAGCGCAATACTTGTACTTTTGGACAGAGAATACAAACTGCACTTTAGTTACAAAATATTTCTACTGCAAAGCCTCTCACATCATGACATGAGATATTTGTTTTACTTTCAAACCAAGGTAGAAGAACAATTGACAATTGACCCTTTTGTTTATATGTAGGTCACCTTAACATGTGACCTTAACTTCTGATCTGTTGCTGGGAGGCTCTAGTTTCCTGTTTTAACCATCATATGAAGAAGTACATGGCAGCTTGCAACCAGTTTCAAAAAAACAAATAAAAACTACTGGAAGAGCTTAAGGCTGCAATTTTTTTATGTTAGGCTGACATGTCTGCTACAGTATAGCTGTGTACTATGGATGCATAATTAGTTTACCCCCTCATTACTAACTATGTCAGAGATCTATCTGGTAACACCATCTTGGCTGTTCCTAATATGCGAGTTATTAAAAGATAAAACAAACTAATAAAGAAAATTTAGTTTCACAACAATTTATTGGTAAACATTTTAAACTTTTGCCCTGCAGTAGCTTCATGGTACCATTTGGGGGGGGAGGGGAGGGAGGGGGGAGGGGGGGGTTGGCTCAACGAAAGAATGTTAGAAGCTATACTATCTCAACTTTTAACTACTCTGTCTGGAAGCACCAGATCAGGCCAAGGTCAATGCTACATATTACATCTTTAAAGTAGGTATGTAGGGAATTATTTACTGTTCAAATTTTACATAGCAGTTTTGAAGGCTATAAACTTTGTCTTTTACAAAGGTAAAACATGGTTCCTAAGTACAAAAAACCGCTATGCATCTTTGCACTTCGACCAGTTTGCATAACATTTTGCGATGACTGGATAAATTATTACCCGGGTAGGTAGTAGTATCAAGTACCTTATTCCGAGGACTTGACATAATCGATGGCAACAAATGCTCTTGTGGTCAATGGGACTATATGCAGCCTTAAAAATATATGACCCTGAGAAACGAGGGAAATTCTGTGCCAGTGGTTGTGCCATCTATGAACTTTCACTTCGTGCAACTAAACTTTAAAATATTTTGTTATTGCAATAATAATGGATCATTAGCTCTATTCATGTAGAACAATCCCTAATTTTATCATGAGGACAGCTGGGGTACCGATTGCTTCTAAGCTAAACAGAATCCTACTCTCGTATGATACCACAGGAGACTATTTAAAATGACCTTTCATTTCATCCGTCGAAGGTTTCTGCTACTGCGCATGAAATTAATTAATCAGGGTAGTCAGCCTCTGTCTTAACGAACGCTTCTAATTAAAAGTATGGCAAGATTCTCTCTGCTCCATTGTGGGTTATGAAAGTTAATCTACTTTCATATCTGTTGACAATAATTCTTTCCGAACAATATGACATAATTTTGTGCCTTCGTGAGTGTTTCCTTCGTTACCAGTGGCAAACTGTATCGAGTGAAACTGGCACAGATCCAACAAGGAAAGAGAGTGAGGTTTTTCGTCGACCTAAAAGTTTCAACAATGACTGCTCTGTCGGTCGTCAATCTTTCCCACCCTACTTCCCAGAGTATATCATGGGTAGTTTCTGTTGTTACTCTTTTTCTTTCAATACTTGATGTGACACTAAGCAAAGTGTAGTTAATGATTAATGTATTGCAATTGGGTACTAGTGTCGCACACTAAATCGCACATTAAACAAAACAAAAACTCAATGCATAACTGTATAGAATCAATTTACAGGCCTAGAATTTCAAGAATTTTAGTCACTTGCTAAAAAAAAAGAAGACCAGAGCTACTGGTAAAATTGAAGTTCTTACTGGCATTTTCCAAAATTTGCAACACATATCTGCATGCTGTACAGGCTTATATGATAGCAGCCCAAGAATGTTCGCAAATAGTATGCAGAAATACAGGGTTTATGTTAGATAAAGTACAGAAATCATGCCAACATTTTGACTGACAAATTGTTCACCAACCTTCAATGTGTTTTAAAGTTCTTAAAATCTACTGGCAGAAAATTAACAGTGCCTTTTTTTATCCTACTGGCTTCAGCAAAAATCTACTGGCATTTAAGCGAGTTAAATTGCCCAAATTTTGAGGCTTGCTATTATTGATCGAGTATCGTTCTTGAATTAATTAAGCCCTGACAAACAGACAACGCACTTAGTCTGCATTCAGCTGTACAGGGTCCATGCACACATTTGGATGCAGGTGCTGTTATAGTGTCAACCCAAACTCCCCCCTCCCCCTCCTCTTACCCCTCCCTCTACCCCATTGATCTATAACAGTCTGACATATTGACAAAGTGAATGTTTACCATGAAGAAAGGGCAAAATTTACCGAAAAGAGATGCTAGACATTGAAACAACTTTCAATGAGTTTTCAGAGTTGAAATATCATCTGGAAATGGGTAGAATGATACCGTAAACTCAGACTGACCGCTCAATAAAAGCAAATCAAGTCTTCCATAAATGACTGTACAAAATAAAATATCAAGCCAGGAATGCAAGCAAAACTGGATACCCAAAGCTATTGCTAAATTCTTCTTGACAAAACTGGCCACAGTGCCCCTTGGAGAGGACTGACATTTGGCAACATTTGCTCAACTAAAAATGAACGTGGTTAGAACATGTTATGCGTAAATAGGCAAAGAGTCTGCTTTCGTCCGATGCCATTAACGAAAAACAAAATAAGGAGGCCTGCATTACCTGAGCTGATGTGCTAATTTTGGTGGAACAGCTGCCATTTGGTAGTGGTACATTATCAGACAGAGCAGGACGGTGGCCCAAAGAGAGAAGACGCTCAGCATTGGGGTGACCGTTTCGTCCATCTGCATGGTATAGATATAGAAGAACCCTACAGATAGTATTTGATTGACGATGAAGACCGCCAGGAACGGTGAAGTGACGACGTTCAGAAGCTGGTAGATTGGTTTGCCACAACACTGGCGGCAGATGGTGGTCAGCACGTAGATGATCCAGGCGGCCTGCCACAGGTAGATCACAAACCAGATGGAGAAAGCCCAGCCCGGAGGGTTGATGTCTGTATCATCGTTACTACTGTTTGTATAATTCCAATGCTCTGGAAGCAGAAACAGATTTATTTTAAAAACAAGTGGGGTGGGGGGGTGGGGGGGTGGGAAGATGAAAAATGGGAGATTGAGTGGGAGGGATTATATATACGGCATACTATTCCCACTCCCACTAGGTAAGTTAGTAGAATGAACATGTTTAAATGTTGTTCAGGACTGCACTTAATACTTTCCTGGGTTAGCTGCACAATTTTGAGCATTGAGCTATTGACCGTGAGCTTCATCAGTCAAGCTTACACAAAGAATATCAATATAATGTCAAGATAATCATTCATGTCATATAATATTAGTCTGCCCATAGACTGTATTCATCATACAACGTATCTGCTGATTACTGGCTTCTAATGTTAACCATGTCAGCTAATATTTCTTATTTAAGTGAATATTTTTAATTTTGTGGAGATTCAGGAAGGATGTAGGAGAGTATGATGTAACATGGAAGGGCGGTGGGACAATTTGCTTTGATCGTTGATGGTTTATCTGAGCCAAGGAAATATAATGTACAGCACACAGATCGCAGTACACAACTTACGTGAAAGTGTCTCATTTGGGACTGTTACACTATTCTGACTTTCTGGGGTTACTCCAGGTAACAACAATCTTTAATCCTAAATGAGTGAAGTCAAAATATTACGGCTTATGGCAAAATGTCATAAAATCATCCCTTTCATTGAAAGTTGTGTATTAAGTCGTTTGAACCAAATATGGCTGGTAACGACATCTTTAGCTCATTAGAACACAAACCACTGTGCGATTTATTTGCTTCACTCCCTCGAGTATGTACACAGCTTTGCTGTGTTCCATGCATTTATGACCCAACTGGTGAGAAGGCAAATGCAGAGATAAAGCAACTGAATGGATCTTGTATAAAGCAAACCTTACTTTTTGACTGACTCATGGTGATTCCACTCACAACCTGTACCACAACAAATGAAACCATGGTCAGCACAGCCAGGATAATGAAACAAACATCTTGTTTTGCCATGATGACTTCTGAAAAGATACACAAAAAAAAGGTAACATTAGAAGCTGGATTGAGCGATCAGATCAAAGAATGAAGCATGACAAACGAACCATCAAGAGTAAACTATTTTATTTTAATATTCACTTTGCGATGATTTTGTGCAATTTTTTTATCGATGGGGTCGATGCGTCAATGTGTGAATATCTAAATATTGGGGTCACAAGTTTTGGTGTTTATAGGGCACATTACACACATTCAGCTCCCAGCCATTGAGAGAAGATCTACATACAACAGGAAGATATGATTATGAATATAGAAGCAGCCGTATCAATTTTTTCCAATGGGAGAGTCGCAGTTTTCTCTATCACCATCTGAGAAGTCAATAGCTCTGCACACACTGATGCATAGAACGACTGTCCGTGAGGCTCATTGATTGTGTGGGAGTGGCTAAGAAGCATGTTCACGCTAAATGCGCAATACATTCAAGTAACTGTACATGCAACGCACACGTTCAAACTACCCACATGTTCATTGGCTATATACAATGTTATGCAGAATCTGTTTACAACTAACAGTGCGTATCGCAAGCACATACATGCTTTGACTGGACTCATACAGCTTTAAACACGCACATTTAGACCCCAGGTTAAAAAAAGGGAATGCAAAAAGGTTATGGTCGTTTAGTTCACACTATGACGAATACAGACATGTAGAGTACTTTGAGGATCAAAGCCTATTTGTCTATACACGAACTTTGCAAATCTGCAACCATATGTTTTCTCAACTGTAAAACCATGCCTTATGAAATCATCCAGGTGTCTACATGTACAACTTTCTTTCACAAACTTTGAAGTTCACCCAAAGGAACACAGTTGTAGAAACCTCAGAACAAATGTACTGTACGGTAATACTAGTGCTACAGGACAATGCACAAGGGCTGTAGCCTGTAACATTAGTGTCTGTATAGTACAGGCTTCATAATTGACGCAACAGCGAAGTAGAGTTACATATTTCATGAGTTTGATCCATTTCAGGTGCATAAGCTGATCAAATTGTTTTTTTGTAAGCTTTTAACACCCTCCCCCAGTTTTGAGAATAATTTTGGCATTTGGAAATCTTACTCCCTTAAAATAACCTAAATTACCTCAACATGATACCACTACTCTCTGGGACCTGACCTGTCTAAGCTTAGAGGCTCAGAGCATAGCAAACAGTATCCAGAGTCAATGGATGTATATTACATACATTTAGCTTATCGACGACTGTGTCAATTTCGGGGTATGGAAGAATTGTTTGGTCAAATTCTGCTTAATTGTAAGTTACGTAGGCACAGAACAACTAAAATTTTGAGATTGTTACATTTCTGAGGAACTACACATGTGAAAAACACATATAGTTGAGTGATTTCCATTTTTCCCTTGATAGACATCGCTGATTAAATCCTTAAGTAAGTCAATTATGAGGAAACCATGCTATTTTCTATTGAACTTGTAAGATGTAGTGCTGCGGGGGGTCTGTAACACTAACTGCAGCAAACGTCACAACAAAAATTCATAATGTTTACCAACCATAAGCATGGAGAATGAAAAGCCATAGCATAGCAGTGTAGTGTTCAGTTTTAGAACAAATGTGTGTCAGAAATTTCGCTAAATCAGGTGTCATTGTGTACTCATTTCAAAGATCTGCCTACATTGCCTAGCATCACTTGTTAATATGGTTACTGAGTCTTATCTTAATCTTAATACTAGACTAATCCTAGCCTACACTTATGCCTAATAAATTAATCATAGTTTGCCTAGCCTAATACTAGTAATACATTAATAACAATGTAACATGACCAAGCTACAGTATGCATTAATCACCGTTCTTAATTCTAACCTTTGTTAAAATTTGTAGAAGTCGGTCTCTTGGCCTAACAATAGTAGGCAAGTTATACGCTAAGTCGAGAGACGTCACATGATATAATTATAAGTAGCCCGCTAACATGAATTACATTACGAAAACCCGAAGATCATATTTACATCTAGCCGAAATCATCGTCACTTACTTTTGGTTTAGTCGACTGTGCAAGTCTATGGTAAAGAAAACGTCGTACTAAGACCTTTCTGGTATAATCAACTATTTTAGGGCTTTGTTCAGTCAGTAGGTGTATCGGAGTCCTGGGTACGTTGTATAACCAGGGAGCTGCTACTCTTGTATTAGTACAGGAAGTATGATGTCGTCATATCTACGCACAAAAATGACACTACAACCAAATCTCATGTTTATATAACTTTGGTACGGTGGCAAAGTATGTACATAAATGTATGACGTTGCTCCAGCGATGTTGTCGATTATTATTGAATAGAGTGGAACTTATACTACTCTGTATTTTAGTTACATTTTATTCATCGGCGTATACACTAACCTGGACAGACTTCATCCAGGGAGCTGCTACTCTAACAGGGAGCTGCAACTCTGAGTAGCAGCTCCCTGCTTCATCGATGGGAAGACAGTACTAACCATGGAAGGTTATGTGACGCGTTCACTTGTAGCATTCAATTCTTATAGTACTCACTGAATGTAATCTACAATAACTGATGTCACAATCTCATCGCTACCACATTCCTTGTGAAGCTTTATTTACTACAGTAAATACCGATTATATTGGCGTTTTGTTACCTATGGAACGCTTATCTCTTCGAACTGACAAAGGGTTAAATAATATGTGCTCTTCATACTGTGGAGTGTCCAGGTTAGCTTTACATTCGATGGTTTATTCTCTTTATGGTGGCGTACATCCAGTATTAGAGTATATATCAATCCTTCCGAGTGTTCTCCTCTCTCAGAAAAAAGTGCTAAACATCTTTATCAATATGTTATCAATCTGGATCTGGTTTTTGTGGCTTGTATGTTGAAGCACATGAATGGAAAATGCACGTGGTGCAAAAAGTAGGTCAATTGAGGCTATTTTAGACCTCTTTAGGCCTCACATGAGCAGCGTACGAAAATTGTTTACTACTGAGTAGCAAACAAAAGCAAGCAAAATAAAACAAAAACAGTTAGCAAACTGCTTCTCCACTAAAGAGCCTGTGTAAGAGAAAGTTGGCCTGACTTTTCGATCCTAGCAGGCTTCTTCAAAGGCTAAATGACAAGTAACAGTAACAGGGGGAACAAGGGGCAGAAGGCGGGGGGGGAGAACAGAAGAAAAGTTAGTTATGTCCTTCCTGAATGTTGAGCCCCTGAGGTTGAATGGTGCGAAGGCGTTGTATCCACAGTCTCTCTCTGCTGATTTGTACTAGGTCAGTACGGCTACCCAAGGGCACTGGCGGATCCAGGGCCTTTGTTTGGGAGGGGCCAAAGTGGCATTAGAGTGACATGGGGGAGGGGTCTAAGGGGAGGGGGTCCCCCCCCTCACCTTTGGAAAAATTTTCTATTGCTGAATGCCCTCAGATGCAATTTGGTGCGACAAAAGTGTACAATGGTGATGTTAATTTACTTCTAAAAAAAATGTTTCCCAGGTGTAATTTTCTAAAATATTTATAAAACAAAGTTGGGATCATCCTTCTCAAGAAATTTTATTTCTCATAGGTTATAAATCAGGGGCGGATGCAGGATTTGTGACAGGGGGGGTCTGACTGGTCCAGCCGAGCCTGAACGTAAGACTATCTAAGCGGAGCGCCACCATCGGTTGGCGCGGAGCGTACCAGAAAATTTTTGGCTTAACAAAACCCCCAGATGGCCGGAAACGGTACTTCCCGAATATTCTAAGTTGCATGTACCTAGCCTGAAAATATGGATCTCATGTCTGCAATTTCTCAATTGATGAGAAAAAAACAATCTATGAAATATGGTAATACATATCAGATGAGTTGAGATGGTCTGAAAATTGAGATTTTTAGGCATTTTTGGCACGTGTAACACGCGTGCACACTATAGTTCATTTGACGGAAAAGACACACCTGGCTGACTTGTAAGACGTCCTACATGTTTAAAATTGGCGTCTAATTTAATTATTTTTTTCTCTCTCTTTTTTCCTCTTTTTTTTCTCTTTTTTTTTCTCTTTTTTTTTGGCCAAGAGCAGGGGGGTCCGGACTGCAAAATGGTGATAAACTGTAAATCCTCATGCTCATACATTTAATTTTAAACCAGAAAACGAAAAGGTTTAGACTAGTCTACCACTGCTATTCCTCTCGATTTTTTTAATTTCCAATCATATGATTTAGCGGATGTTCGGAAACACTTTTTTGGCTCACCTTTGGGGGGGCCATGGCCCCCCTTGGCCCCCCCCCCCTTGGATCCGCCAGTGCAGGGTTCAATCCCCTGTAGGGACATGTCATTGATGGTATGGTTGGGAAGGATGAAGTGTTCTCCAATCGGGGTCTCAGTCTTCATGGTGTTGACTGTGGATCTGTGACCATAGAACCGCTTCTTGAGGGTGGTTTTGGTTTCACCAACATACTGGATGCCGCAAACTCTACAAAAGATCAGATAGATGACATTAGTATGGAACGCCAAAAGGACCACATGTCGCGTTGCTACCCTTAACAGGAGGTGCTACTTATGGACTGCCAAAAGGACTACAGGTGGTGTTGCTACCCTAAACAGGAGGTGTTACTACCCTAAACAGGAGGTGTTACTACCCTCAACAATGGTGCTACTACCTTAAATAGAAGGTGCAATACACTCCTAAGTGACGATGCTGTGTAAATGAGTGGTGCTACTACTCTAAACAGAGGACGCTTCTTCTACTTCAGGTGGCGATGCTACTATATAAATTAGTGGTTCTCCAATCCTAACCGGAAGGTACTTCTACTCCAAAATGGAGTCGTTATACTACCCTGAACATGGGTCGAAACTACTCTGTAACTATGACCTGTTTTCAAAACAAACCACAGTGAAGGATAATGCCATTATTCCTTTGGTGATACCTGCTCTCGCCGTTTGGCCTCATTAAAGAGGTTATGAAATGAAAAAAAATTCTTTATCATCGTATTCTGTACACTCGTAGCTTTCCAATGATACCCAATTTGTGTCAAACGAAGTTTGCATTCTCGAGGAATAAACGATCAAAAATTCGAGGGTAATAAAAACTTTCTAAAAATTGTTGTATTTACGGTAACGCGGCGTGACGTCAGTCGAGGAACTCAGCTCACTTCCGAGACGCTATGTTTACATTCTTAAACGTCTGAGTACACACACCATTACACTGTTGCAGTGCTCCGTAGTAATTGAGATTTGGTGTTTGTTTTTACGTAAATTTATCTCGTAAATGTTAAAAATGCCGAGCCGATATGTGGTATCAGGTTGCTCCACCATAAGTAAAGACGGATTTCTACTGCAAGCTTTTCCAAGAGATGACAGAAATCGAAGAATTTGAACACGACTCGCTCAAAACACTACACATACACAACGTTACGAATGCCTGTATAGGCCTATACTGTTGCCAAATTACTTGTTATGACCATAGCCTAGGCCTCCTTGATACAGCAAATGACGATTTTTTTTATGGTTACCTAATATTTTAAAGCCAGTTGGTTTTAGAACAATCAATACTTGATCTGCAAGTTTTCTTTTGTGATCAAACTGGCGTTGTGTTTACGTAACAGTTGGATGATACAATTACACGGGCTAGCCTGTTATACAACGTCTATTAGTTAGGTCTAGACCCCATGTTACCACTACTAGTACTATAGGGTTGCAATGTACAGAATGTCACATTTTCCTTGCACTGTAAGACATAAAATTCTAGAAGCTTCGCTACGAAGTTAAGTAGCAGGATCATCGACATTCGAGATAATTTAAATCATATGAAGGTCTTAATAACGGTGGTTTTGTTTATGCTCAACCGACCAGTTTCGGTTCAGGGTCGTCCAACCGTTCTGCTCGGGGACTTCGACCGGCAGCGACGCGTCTCGGCCACCGGGATCGTTTTACAATTCTTCTGCAAGGTGCTCAATTGATAGGGAAAAACACCGATATTATCTTCATCACCCTCGAAAACTATTTCCTCCTCTTCTTCCTCAAGAAAATAATTTTCGTCAAAGCTTACGAATGTCCTGAGAGATTTCCTCGGAATCGGAAGATTCGGGAGAAGACATTTTCAATTGATGAGAAGAGTGTTGTGGTTACATGTAGTAAACTGTGTAACGCCGTATTGGTAAACAGCGGGGAGTCGGCTTTGGCTGAAATGGTTCCTTTGATGACGTCAGATGAACTGCGGTGGGCAGCTTTGCTTTTTTTTTACGAGTGGCAGCTCGAAAGGTCTCTGGGGAATACTTTGACAGTGAATTTCTGGCGTTTGAAGCCGTATTTACGGAAAGTTGTGCATGGATAGTGTTGTAGTAATGTAGATAAACCATTCTAAGACATGAAAATTTTTCATTTCATAACCTCTTTAAGAGATAGGTTACATGAACTAAAAGCACTAGTATATAGCACCAATTATACTGATGTTAAAATCTTTGCTAACATTTTTCTTCAATGTTGCCAAAATGTTGTACATTAATCGTTAATCTGCCTTACCGCTATTAATGTATGTGATTTATTTTTCAGCAACCATCCTGCTGAGATACACTATGGTACACCCAGTGTACTGAAGCATACAGGGGGCAACCAGGGTACAGGGTGCTGATCGTACAACGTGTGTACTGAAGCATACAGGGGGCAACCAGGGTACAGGGTGCTTATCGTTCAACGTGTGTACTGAAGCATACAGGGGGCAACCAGGGTACAGGGTACCGAGGTAAACCCTGTGTACTGAAGCATACAGGCGGTAACCTGGCTACAGGGTGCTGAGGTACACCCTGTGTACTGAAGCATACAGGGGGCAACCAGGGTACAGGGTACCGAGGTAAACCCTGTGTACTGAAGCATACAGGGGGCAACCAGGCTACAGGGTGCTCAGGTATACCCTGTGTACTGAAGTATACAAACGGCAACCAGTACTTTGTACTGAGTTCATTTAAAGGATTTTGCGATCGAACTTATGTCTGTAATCTGCTGACGTTGTTTACCCGCAGAATAATTTAATTCCTCAAGGACACAATGCATAGACGCCAGCAAGTGAGCCGTTCCGTTACGCTATATCTGCTTTAGTTGTATTGTGTGTGTTACATTGGCTGCTGTTGTTGAGGATGGCCGAACAATGGTTAGCTGCCAAATAGAACCTAGATATAAAGTACTGTACTGAGTTTTACACTTACCACAGTACTGGAAGGATCGCTGTAACCGAAGGCTCTCCAGCTATAAAGGGATTGTGTGCAGGTCAGTACATATAGCACATACTGTGTAGTGATGCCGCTGTGCTTGCATTTGTTTTCTAGCATGTTCTTGTATAGGCTAGGATTATAACCTCTATCAAGGGTTTGTATTCGTGGGGCATTTTGTTTATTAAAGGCATTGAAGACTCGCCCCAAGCCGCGTGCCGCGCTCTGAAAGTGTTAACTTTCAGTTGCTTGCAAGTGAAGTTTTCTGCTTGTCGCTAAAAAATGCAGACAGTAATTAAACGTGATACCTTGTTATCTTTATCTAGACCTGAGATG
>KN892019.1:0-23665 GCA_000934455.1 Apostichopus parvimensis
AGTTCCAAGTTCAGTTTCAGCATTTTAGCTCCATCTCAGTCATGAAAAATCGTGACTACAGAATCCGACTAAATTAGTAGGCTTTCTTTTCCGCGAATGAAATAACAATCTTATAAGCAGATAATATAAAACAAACACTCTAGAAATATATATATGTTTATATGTATGCTATCTTCAGTCTCTCCGACGATATTGTGTTTAAGCCTGGAAAACAGCAGCGGTAAATACGCACGATTCTTGTGACGCTAATAAAAACAAACCGACAGCGCTGTGTATATATAGATATATAATGAATTCTCGACTGAGCTCGGGGCGTGCGTAGAAACTGAAATCAAAGTCTAGGTGACGGACAATATACGTGTATTTACTCACTTAGTCTGAACAATAACTTTCGCTTCCCTGTTCTTGGTACGATGGGGTCGTGTTTACTAATCAGATTATTTCATTCTCTCTAGTTCGGTTTCTTCAAAGATCGGTCGAGATGACAGATAAACGATGATTTTGTCGTGTGATTTGAAAAAAAAAAACTCTTAAGGTGCGTAATCGTGTCAGGTGAAAAGGGATTAACGAAAGCGATCATAATTGGTGGTGTAAGACAAATTGCCAAAATATTAAAAATTAATAAAAGACAAAATGTTATTTCATAACCCCGGTTGGTTGAGACATGGGGATCGGGTTTCGGGTGCGTGAGAGGGGGGGGGGGCGTGGATGGGGTGGTGGTGTTAATTCTGATGTCGGTACGACCGTTGTTTAGTAATACCCGTCTAATCGAACCGAAATGCGGATGCAGATGACACTGACGAATGACTCCCACAGACTGCTAAGAAATTTCTTTTGTTTTCGTTTCAGATATTGAGGCGGGGTGGGTTGATGTTTTCTCGTACGGTCAGTCGGAAACATTTAAAACTACCAGCCACAAACAGTGGCGGAGCTAGGGGTTTTGGTCAGGGGGGGGGGGGGGGGAGGGCGAGAATGGTCTATAGGGACGCTTTCGACACTGTCTAAGCGGAGCGCCACCACAGATTGGCGCGGAGCGTACAGAAATTTTTGGAGTAAAGATACTCCCTAGATCGCCGGAAAATCGGAAATGACCCTTTCCGTGCCTTGCTAATTTTCAGATAAACGAAGAATAAATAGGTGTCATCGCCAACAAAATGTGACAAATGTCAATAGGTAGATGAAGGCGCAATAAAAAAGTCAAATATCACGAATAAGTAAAAAGTGGTAAAAAGCTGAAAAAGGCGCCAGATGTCCATTTGAGTCGGTCGGGGGGGGGGGCATCCGCCCCTGACTGTATGGACGCTCCGCCACTGGCCACAAATATATTTAATCATTAGTATCTAATCACAAGAAACGGAACCCTCTCTTTAGTAACCACCTAGGTCGCGTACGTACACCACTTTTAGGCCTACATTTTTGCGTGACTGATTTTATTCAGGAACCATGGAAGCTCGCTCTCCTGTTGATACATTGTAAACCTTCCTAATACGACTGCTGTTGAGTCTCATTTCCAATTCCATTTCTGCTCGTAACCAACGGATACTTCTCTTTATCCATTACCTCGGCACGCTACCTTACTAACAGTCAATACACTTATAAAACTCCTTTTGCTCTTGTTCTATTTTGGTCCGATTCCAAATTACAAATCTAGGTCGACAAAACACAGCTGTTTGATTCATTGTAAACATATTTTAACTAAAATACTTAAAACAAGAACGAATTACGGAGTCTATGAAGTTCCCACAATAAAGTATCAGTTGTAATCGAAAGTAAGATAATTACGGTCTTATCACGTGATAGCAACGATGAGTTTGATGTTTAGGGCTTTCATGTTGTGAATATTGTAAGCCTAACATTAGGTTTTAACCATTAGAATGAAAAATCATAATCGATATGTGACTTTCTTGGGGAATACGAATCTCATTACGGCATTAATTCAACGAGCTAATATTATATTGTAAGATAATAATGATGAAATCGTCTATGATCGGTTACGTTGCGAAAACAACCAGAATTTTTAGCATCATGTAGAGCGCTGGCAAAGCCATGTGGTATGAGAGAGATTGGGAGGGAGTTGAGGTCTCAGACAAGGTTTCGATCCCCTTGGGTGCCGCAGCCTGCAGGTCGATCCTCAGCTCAATCAATAAGTAAACCGGTGTCTTGGATGGCTCTTAGAAGACAGCTTTTGCGGATAAAGATTTTAATATCACAAACCCTGGTGACCCCACACGGCCACAACATAGAATATTTTTTGTGTGTTCTAGAATTCGCAACCTATATGCCTGCTTTATCAGAATATAACATGGTGCCCAGTTACTCTCTCTTTCAGTATGGCAAGTTTACACTGGTTGACATAACAAGCTAATCTGAAAGCAATGGCAAAGTGTTCCATGTATGGGAGACAAACAAGATTAACAATATGGAAACTCTTAAAGGTGTGCGGGGAGGGAGAGGGGATGCTTGGTGCGGGGAGAGGGGACGGGTTCTTGCAAACGATTGATTACAGCTTACAAGAGTTATGTTAACTGACATATTAAGTGTTACTTAGTAAACTTTGAAGATAGCTTTGGTCGCGAATTGTCACAGATTTCATTCTACATAACGTCATCTTGATAATTTATCATATAAGCAATTAACAGACTAAACATATTTAAACTTCCACACAGAATGAACACAGTTTTCCTTTCCAAATGCACTTTTCATGATTTTATTGACTATAAACGGAAATTCCTGACTTCTCCATTTAATTATATAATATGTTACTATATATACATAATGGCATCACCATGATAACTACACATACAGTAAACACAGGTGTATCTGGACTGCTTTTATCAAAAACCCATAGTTATCTGGATCCTCATAATGATTAAACCATTCATAACTGTGTAATATTGAACATATATAATACTGTTAGTTTGATATGTGTTAGCATACAGTTGTTATGCCTACGACAATATATGACAAGCTCTAGTTCAACACGTCTGAGTAATCTTGTGTTTAAATACATTGTCTCTTCGTTACATTATCAAGACCCCCATGCATATTTCATAAGTGGGCAACCTTAAATTTGTTGTTGTATCTACCATCACTCTATCGTACCATTAGTCTAACAACTAGACTACAGTAAATACCCTAGCATTTCCATTTACCATCTTGCAGACCATGAATATGTACTGGTGCCTGCATTCCTACATCATTGCTCGTCCTCCTGGAATCACCACTTCTAGTATTACTTGTACTAGTACTCTGGGTATTTAGTGTAAGTTCTAGTGTAACAACCAGGCTTAAATAGAGCCTTGTGCACATACTTGTACACATACCAACACGATCCAACTGCTACCTGTATTCATGAAGTAACAACCAGGCAATAATACAGCCTTGTGCACATACTTGTACACATACCAACACGATCCAACTGCTACCTGTATTCATGAAGTAACAACCTTGTGCACATACTTGTACACATACCAACACGATCCAACTGCTACCTGTATTCATGAAGTAACAACCAGGCAATAATACAGCCTTGTGCACATATTTATACACATACCAACAGGATCTAACTGCTACCTGTATTCATGAAGTAACAACCAGGCTTTAATAGAGCCTTGTGCACATACTTGTACACATATCAACAGGGTCTAGCTGCTACCTGTATTCATGAGGATGTACTATGAGTCTGTTCTCTTATCATCTCGTGATTCACATGAATGACATTTACTCAATGACAACCATCATCAACACCCTACATATGTCAAGTGAGTCAAATATCCTGTAACTCATACATTGTGTTGAGCGCCAAACTCACGTTCCTCCTTCAGCCAGGTTAGGACCTCTCAACGTCACAGAGGGTTGACTTTATGGTTTCCAATGTAACTCCCTCCTACATCCACTCAACCACCTCAAAGTCACTTCAAACTTAACCGTCTATCAGCTACATCGGGACATATCTATGCATAGAGCGTAGAAGCTCTTTGTTTTTGTGTTTAATGCCAATGTGTCCTATCAGGTCTGTTCCGACGGGTCAGTAAATTTGGCGGTGAGAAGGTAGAACAGAGCTGGGATGGGGAGAAGTAAGAAGAGAAGAGAATCCCGGAGTGGTTTTCTGAATTCTGTGATGGCGACGATGCTGAAGGCGTGGACCAGCCAGTGAAGAAGCAATATCACCAAACTTCTCTTCATAGTGAGTAACTGCATTGGTTTCTACACAAACAGAAAGAATGAATACCTTCTTCATTAAAACACAAGTGTAAAGACAGGCAAAAGATTAAAGAAAATAAGATAAAACCTTGTTTTTTCACCTTTTCTTTTGGAGGGAAAATTTAACAAAGCTTGCCAACAGCAAGACATACTACATTAAGCAACAAATTTTAAACCTCTCATGAACAAGAAAATTTTAAATGTACCCCCCTCTCTTCCACAGCACCACCCTGCCCGCTCACCATCCCCTGCCTCATATTCATATGAATACACCCATATTTATCATTTTATCCTTAGTATTCCTGTCAATTAATCAACAGTCAATAAATGATGGCTCTTAATAAGATTTAAAAATTGAGATCATAGAACCACATTTTTGTGACATTTACACACTGCAGTGCCTTGTTGATAACTTTTCAACAAATCTGCTAAGTGTTCCAGATGAACCTTAGAGGAAGCAAAACTCTTAACTGAATTAAAAATGAATGAATTAATTTGATTTAGAAAAGAAGCAAGAAAATGCTCAAGTTATTTACCTGTATACCTTGAAAGGCAAAGTGTACCGCATGTGTTGTCAAGGAAGTAGCGGTTACAACATACGGGAAGGAAAAATCTGCACGAAGTGAGGATTAAAACCAAATTTAGTTCAGAAGGCACACATGTCTATTTAACCATGCTACAGGAATTATGTCAAACATATAAACAAGTTGAGGACGTAATTTATGTATGTTTCTTTGAGCTTATGGAGATGGCCATTTATAGTAATAATTTGTAATTATGATCAAACATTGCTTCATGCTTTATTTTTATATACTGTCAAAGACAAGAAATGATGTTCATTCTTGAAGATGAGAAATTTTGTCAGATGAGCAAATGTTCAACTATTTTTTTTTAATCACTGGATGATAATTTAGAGAGGAAAGCATCAGATAAAAATTTACTGTAGGACTTTTTTACATGGCTTGATACTGATAAAACAGAGAATAGAACATAAAAAAAACATGATACTTACAAACAAGGCCAGAAAAGACTGCATGAAACACAACAAGTATTGGATGAAAGTAGAGGGCAGCATAGATTGAGCTACGGCCAAGATTTTTGCAGAATTTGTAGGAGAGGATGGGTCTGACAACCATCATCAAAGCTAGGTTAAAAGCGTAATATATTAGAACCACTGAAAATCTGAGGAAGGGGAGAAGATAAAAGAAAACAGAACTTATAACCATGTTGGAACAGAAAACAATGTTTTTACAAAATTAAGTTTGGACACTGTTAACAATGGGAAGCATTCTTTGCATAATATTTGCAAGACTTGAAAAGTTCTACCAGACAAATAATTGGTTTGGAGACGGTAGTCATAACGAAACACTTGCTTGACGGAAGCTACTACCATGAAACAAACAGAGCCTGTCTCGATACAATCTTGAGGAGTCACCATGGGGTCTTCAGCATATTAGGTACTAATAATATTCATACTTTATACAACTTTCATGGCCATAAATATGAAATAACAGTAGTTAGAAATTGCCAAAATTCTTGTCTATTTCTATCAAACCAATGTGGAGTCTCAAAAACTTCTCAAGACAACATTTTACTCAAGTCTGACACTACTGGGTAAATGGAATTTTCTTTTCTCATTTCTTCTCAAACTGCACGGCCCTGTCTTCTCAAACTTACAGCGGGAATACTGCTTCCTGAGTGCAATGCAAAGTCACCGAATAGCTCGGCTGGGGATTCTTAAACATTGTGTACCAGTCAGATAATCGTTTCACTCGACAAGTATTCAGATTCATTCGCCCTGTAAGAGTGAGAAAACAAAGATTAGCACATTAACAATCAAAGCCAAATTCACAGGAATACATTGCAAATATTCAAACCACTGCTTAACTTATAATTTCATGATTTCAACATACAGAAGGAAATGGTAGACAAATCTAGCAATACACTAAATTGTCCTTCGGTTTTTTAAAGGTTCACAAAATCACTCAGACAACATAAAACATGGCACGATAATTTGAGTGTCATTTACATCAAATGTATCCTACCAAAACCCTTAACACTGAAAACTACAGTGAGCTTTGTTTCATCTGACAAATTCTAACATATTCGATCACTTAAATTTGGAATTTGAGTTCAAAAGTAATGAAAAAGGCAGAACTATTCTTCTTTTAGCAAAACAATTTTCAGCTCTAAATTTTGAGCATGTCTGTCAATCCTAAACAAGAATATTTGAATTAGTTTGTTGATAGTCAATTGGGAATTACTCTGCAATTTTTCCTGAAGAACTGATTATACCTTTTGGGTCCACAACTAAAAGGGCTAAAACAGCCGCAATTATCGATTCCAGGAAACTGGACACATGAAGTAGAATCACACTGCAATAAAGAAAATGGAACAAAAATACAATTAAAGGAAATACATTCAAAAGGAAATACATTCAAAAGGAAATTCCTATCGTATCAAATTATATTACTGCACAACTATATGTTTATATGGGTAATCATCAGAAAGGGTCCTGGGGATAACAAAACTTTTGACATGGAAAGCCAACAGGTATGGAAAATGCTAAATGCTATAAACTGCCTTAATTTCAATGTTGTCAGGTATTTATACATAAAACAGGGCATAACAATTAAAACACAAATGAACGTGCCATTTCTTCAGTCAAATGCATTGAAAAATTGAATTTTTCATATGAAATAAAGAGCCTGACCTTCCACAACAGCAGCTTCTTCCAGGCAAACTTATTTGCATTGACCCTGGTGAATCATTTGGTGTTCAAATTTTGTGCAGCAGTTTTCAAGCCTCTGAGGTTTGTCTCTTATAAAATATTATGGTTCTTGTGTACAATATAAACTGCTACACATCTTTACACTTGTATAGCAATTTGCTCAAATTTGCATAGCTTTTTGTGATGCCATACTGGATTAAGTACTCCCTGGACCCGCAGAAGCCTTTCCAGTACACACAGATAAACCATTTTTGAAGTTCTTCTCATATCAGCTTTGTATTTTGTAGCAACTGTTCATATGTGATGAACTTGGCTGCTTCAATCTATACCTGAGAAAACTGATCGGGAATCACATAGTAAAATTGAAAATTTATCAAGTTTAAACCTTCAGTATTTTTTTTAACTGACCAAAATCCATAAACTCTAGACCATCCGAACCCTATTTTTGTCCCTACATTTCTGAACTTACTTTGCCTTCTTGGCGAACATCTCTGTGAAGAAGAAATTGAGCATCAGAGGGATGAGGCACATGAAGCCCAAGTAGAGCCAGTCATACAGACGCATATCATCGGAACATTCGGTACATAGCGATTCACTGTTGGGTTGATAGCCACGTGGACAAGCCTTAACAGAAACGGACATGAAAGGTAGGACTTTAGAGGTCTTGAATCAACAATGACAACAGTTTTTGACACTGAAATATAAGTGTGCCATCAATCACATAGATTTGAATACGATAATGTATTAGAAATTACAGTACATGAGTAATGTTTTATTACCTTTTTTTGCTCAACCGGCAATTCTGTGTTAAGATAATGTTAACCAATTTCGTTATTTTCTTAATTATTTTAAATTAATTAAATTTGTTCTTTCTTCTTATGGCTTCAAAGCTTTGCATTTTTTTAAACACACAAATGGCAAAATCTTCTTTGCATTTACTCCATTAAGCCATGCATTGAGGCTTGTTCCTCGGTCGCTTACATTGTCACAATTTGACCCAAATGCAAAAAGCTGCTTCCAAGTTACTACACCTGTTCAAAACTTTTTAGACCACCCTTGGATTTTGTCAGGAAATATAAAGATATAAAATGCAATGAATCATGCATTTTTCTTACTCCACAAGCGGAATAGTTTGCTTCACCACCTTCAGACGAGAGCACTGTTCTTCCACAATATAACCCCGGGCAAGTCTTTTGACCTTCTTGGAACAAACTGCTTGACACTTGAAAAGAGAGATTGATAAAATCATGCAACAAACAGAAGTAACACTGTGCACATAGAAATAATTAGAAAAACACTTTATGTCTGTCACCACTGGATGAGCAATTACCACATTCGATCCTACAAATGACTGCCTTAAAAAGCTAAGTGTCAATGATCCTTCTCAGCTCCTTTTCAGCTCCTAGACTTGTCTCTAACCTACCTCCCCCCTCCCCCACACCTGCAAAGTAAACAGTTTGATAATATGAAAGTGATGCAGAGAGTTTCATGAAGTTGGGTTAGTTTTAACTTTTAAGCAAAAATAGTGGCAAACAGTTCCTTATACAAATTGCGCAAGTACCACAACATTGTGAGTACAAGTGTTTTCCTTTTGTATGGTCCTACTCTTATGTTAAGAACATGGAATTGTATACAGAATCTTTTTATTGCTCCCTCAGGAACATTTTGTGAATTAAAACTAACTGCTGATTTAAGAGCTCAATGAACAGAACGATGGCATATATACATGTGTCTTATAATCCCCATACATGGGAGGCTATTCTAGCCTTCTCAATACATGGCCTAGACGAACCAATTTAGGCTTAACTGCAGGCCTCAACAATAACAATCGTCAGACTTGCCACTGGCGAGTAGAGTTGTAGCTTTGGCAAATAGAAAATGCTCTACGCTTGACATTTTAGCAAGAGCCTAGTGGACTAGTCAAACCCCAATATTACTAGCAATACTGTCATTACATACACTTCACAGTATGATAAAAGCAGTACCTTGCAGAATATTAAGCAACTGTAAGGTCTAAACTGATTTTTGCCAATGATCAATCTCATTCTCAGTTGAAATTAACTGCACATATATGATGTAAAAATCTGCACGTGCATTATACACAGGAATTTAAGACGTGCGGAGGTAATTCACAGGGCATTCCCTCCATTTAAAAACATACAGGGAAAATATCGTTTATTTGTTACAAGGAACAGGTTGATCTTACAGATTACTAGTGAGTCTCTGCCAAAGCAGAGACTCACTAGTAATCTGTAACTAAGGTTAGGCATGCCTAACCTTAGTTTATAGAAAGTATTGCTGTTGTAGTTTTGTACTATACGCCTACTTGATTCTTGTAATGCGTTTTGGCGAGAAGATTTTTCGTCACTGTCACTAAATGGCGAGTATTTTTAAAATCATTGCCGAGGCCTGCCTCACTGTTATATATTTGCAAAGTTAGCAGTGAAAGCTAAAAGGTATAACACGTATACTATACTGTAGCCTACTCGGTGTAGGCTAGGCCTACATGCTAGTGCATTTCCAACTATGTTTACAACTTATTGTAATTGAATGCATGCTAATATAAGAAAGGGTGACTATTCAGAAGTTACTTGTCTATTGTAAAATGCAGTAAAATAAAGGTATCTTACTTGGCCCGAATGGGTCTGGTTGATTTAAATAGTATCTGGAATTCATTCTTAGCAATGAAACCACAAGAACAAGGACAAATGCCCCCACACTAACAAATTTTACAAACGCTAACTTTGCTCGTAAAACGATGAAAACACTGAATCTGTAATACTAACGGAAGCCTAGAAGAGACACGACCTTAACGATTTACCACACATATTGGCCAAGGGGGAAATAATATATGAAGTCTGATTACTGTTTTGTAATTACCGCAATAACAACTGGATTTTCAACCCTTTTATTTATTAAACTTCTCGTCAAAAGAGTCCTAATTTTATCGTTTGAGGATATGTACTTACCGTGTAAAAACGGGAAAAAAAAATATGTATCTGAAAGCTTTTATTAATTTTTTTAATTAGAATCAAATGAGAAAGTGAGTTATGAAACCATTTTTCTTTTATATTGTCATAATTGATCTGCATCAAGTAATACTATATACAAAAGTAAAACAGGACACAAGACGGTTGATGGGTGGGGTACAGTGAGCCAGGCAGGGGATCAGGGGTCCATGTCTGCCCCGCTCCTGCCCCTGAGGCAGAGTAATGTGTGCCAGCCAATTCTTGCCACCACATGTACAAAAACTTCACAAGTTACAGGACACTATTGTGCCCCACCCACTCCCCACCCCCCCCACCCCTTAGATTGTGGTGCCATGCCAATTCCAAAAGCCTGTCTAATGGCATGTCATAAACTCAAATATGGACGAAACTAAATAACTGTTAATTAATAGTCAAAGAATAAATAATTTGAAATTTTAAACAAATATTATTGAATAAACATTTTATTGTGCTTCTTTTTTATCAAAAATTGGTGAATGATGAATGAAGCAATAACATAAATGATTTAATCATTGCACATGTGATAACTTTAAAAAAAACAGTACAAAATCATAACAAAGGCATCAAGCATAACTCATTAGCAACTATGAAAAAACAAGAGGTCCTTACGAGGCATAATTTTTTTCTGGCTTAAACTGTAAACGTTGTGAAACAATAATGCATTTTACTCACCCACCTCTTTATTATCATTGTTGAAGCTTTGTCCTGTATCTTCCCCGAGGAAAGACATGGTCTTTACTATATATATATATATATATATTCTTATTTATCATAAGTTTCATCTATGGAGTTCATTACAGGTGGGGAGGGGTGGGACACAGGGGGAATATATATTTATGCTCTAATAAAATCTGCACCCAAAGTTTACCAACAGGGAAACTATTTTACAGAGAATTGCCCAACATTTTCAATGTTGGAAAGGTCTTTGCCCATCCCCATTACTTACACCGATATTCAGATGGCATACTATGTGCAATGTATTAAATAACTCAAAATACCGTTGAATACATGTAACTTGTTATGACTGGCTAAACCCTCTATTACTCCATAAAGAGGGTGTCCACGACATCATAACTTTACTGTCTTGTTAATATTTTAATGCTCAAAATGATACCATCACTGAAAGCTTAGAGATTCAGCATTTTCAGATCGCGTCATTATTAAAAATATTTGGCTCGATCGTAAAAACAAAATGCGCAACATGATATTACACTACATGACGTTGAAATCTGGCGTCTCCATCTGAATGTAAAAGTGCCAAAAAATAACGACTACCTTATTTGATTTCTTTTCATTTTTGTCCATTGTATTTACAAATCTTTCTTTCTGGTTATGATTGGGAAACGTTTTCAATAATTTACTGAATCACTCATGTGAATATATACTACATCCCGGGTAACTTAATATGCATTAAATTTCTTTACTTATCTGCCTTATAACTGTAGCATGATTTTATACTTTCACATAAATTCCTGACCATTATATATATATATATGGTCATAAATAACACAACAGATTATGGGTGAAACATACACCTCCAATTTCCTTTGGAGAATTTAACACTTATCAAAAGTGGATGGTGTTTCTACATCACTTGGATTTCGTTAGTTACAAATCGTGAGTCTTGAAGCAACCTTCCATGATCGTTTTCTCTTGTTTTTTCAATTAAGATGCCCTGAACCTGCTATCTTTCAACATATTTTATATACTGTAGGTGTTTCCCCACTGTTCTCCTCAAAATTTAAGCAATTTAAAGTTTCTTGATACTTCTAAAAGCAGTTTCCTAAGGGTTCCAACCCTCAAAACATTATAACAAGCCTTTGAAGAGTATGAAATAAGGTAAAGAAATGTTCCTGTTATAAAAAATGATGCTATGAGGGTGACAACAAAAGGGTATATATGCTTAAAGGGTGTGAAGACTCGCGCAAAAAGAAACGTCTAATGCAGGTAAATTGACCTAGTTTCGAATGAGGTGTAACAGAAGTGTTAAACACCACCATCGATCCCAGAAAATACACACACAGCTTGCTACCGTCGGTAATTAGACACTAGTGTACAGTCAGTACATACAGCTGCGGTCAATACCCACAGCACATTATACAAAATGATATAGCGATGGACATCTCAGGTTCAGCTAAAGATAACAATTAAGGTATCACGTTTCATTACTGTCTGCATTTTGTAGGGACACGAACAAAACGTCACTTACAAGCAACAGAAAGTTAACTTTTCCGCACGCGATTTGGGGCAAGTCTTCAATGCCTTTAATCTAAGAACGCTAGTTGGTCTAAGAACAATCGATGAAAAAATCTTGGGCTTTAATGTTAGCCATCGTCCAAGCCGAAAGAAATCATCTTGTCCTTCCACTTCCAGCTGTGTGACTTTATACCACTTTTGCAGACTTTCAAGTCACATTATATTTAGCAGAAAGTCACCTCTTTGTATCAAAAGTAATTCACTTTGTGGATATATGTCAGTTCGACCTACAGGATGCACTGTTTGAATTTTGAAGAATATTTGTAAATATTATACACAGGTTCAGCAAAATGTGACAATCGACAGTTCAACACATCTGGACAATTTTCTCGTTGACACTATAAATTCTTTTATACAAACGTTTTCAACCTTGACGAGACTCAACGTTTGAGAAGCAGCAGCTCGAACAGCCTATTATTTCAAACGACAGGTTCAATTCATTGTCACTACTCCCTCTCTCCTGCATCAGCATCTTCATCTTCTCCACAAGGCGCTTACCATCGATGGGCAAGAGGTACCATGGTTCAGAGAACAGTTTGATCAGTCTGATGAGACACCAATTCTGACTTTCATCTATAGCATTCTTCATATTCTTCTTCATCAAAGACAACATGGCCGCCTCTGTTAACAGACTCACTGGATGTTAGTTCATTTCAGATGCCTCGCATCTTCATTTCTTCATAAAGAACTTCAAGTAAACTACCACGCCCAAGATAACGACTTCAAGCAAGATGATAAATATTAGAAGAAGTTTGTTGGTAATCACTCTGTAAAACGAAAAGGTAAAGAAAAATAAAATAAAATTTTAGGAATCCCCACATCGAAAAGTGTACACCAATGGTCATAAGTTACATATTGAAAAACAAAAAGGCTGCTTAAGAATCTTAAGAATGGTTTTGGGTACAATCATGAAAGTCAAGATCAGCTACTGAAGCCCAGCAAGAAAATAAATTTAGGTTTAAGTTATCATCTTGTTGTTATAACTCACTCATCAATTAATTGATATATGGCATATCCTACTATTCGTTATCACAATTTCATTAACCTAAACATACTCATAACTCATCAACAACGTGATGTCACTGTTAAAGCAGATAAGAATTGACACAACTTTATAGAAAGAAGTTTAATAAAAACAAAAAAGTAAAACCAAAAGTAATATCATGTATCATTACCTCCTTTTGATCAAGGATATCAAACTAATTAGCTTAACTCAACAATTAAGTAATAGTTGATGTTACGTACCACTTATCATTATTTTGCTATCTTACATATCAATAAATTTATAAAATTTAGTCATTGTTACCATTAATTACCTTTTACCAATTGATCTTATAACTTTGCGACTGCTTGAAATACTTGCATCCATGTCCTCCAGCTGAGAATTGAAAGAATAATTATTAAGTAATATTATATCCTGTCAATAAAATATGATCTTACTGAGGGGAAAAGAGATTGATTTTTACAAATAATTGGACTATATTTAATTATATTTGCCCATCAAACCATAGACATATCTAGTCTTTCATCTCAATCAATGGAAGTTGAACTGTAAGTGACGATTTTACATCTTTAGTAGAGAAGAAATGAGTAACATTCCAAAAGGCCACCTATTTAATAGCCAGACCCCAACTAGAAAGCAACTTTTATGTAAAATATAAAATCATGATCCCCAGCAAATATGCTCATATCTCTCTTCTGATACCCTGTCCCTGGTTCGAATGAGTTGCTCCTTCTGCCCATCCAAGTCTTCAATAATGCCTTCTCCAATTTTGTCTGTTTCCAGGGCAATCCTGTGTGTCCTATCTATATGTTCAGATGTTTGATGTAGTATCCGACTCCCCTCCATCAACTGTTCCCTGTTAGCGTTATCTGAATTCTGGAAAAATTAGGAAGAACTTCATTATCAGATGATGTAAGAAAAAGAAAAAGAAAACAACAACAGGAAAGTGTTGATTTTCCTAACTATTGCAGTCTAGTGATCAACCTCCTCTCAGAATATATTATGGCAAATTTAGCTCCTGAATTCATAAAGTCATTTTCTCATTTGTGTTTCTATGAAACCTATAATCATATTTTAAAGAAGAAAAACAAGGGTTGTGCTGCAGTGTTTTCTTCAATATGTGTACTAAATCAATAATTAAGAAGCTCACCTCTTGAACTACAACTTCAGGAGAGAAGAACCCAGCTGTGTCCAAACTGCCGGAATATTGAGAATTGCCTTTCTGAGACATGGCTTTTTTCTGAAGAAGAGATAAAACATGATGTTATTAGCTGAACATGATCATAGAGAAGCAACAATTCCTATGACTGTTGTTTTCATCCCTGGAATGCTCAACATCATTTAACACAATTTGACCTAGCCATCAAGAAACATGGGGCATTCTATTTGTCCCAAAGGAGATGTACATTAAAAATGTTTGTCAATATCTTTTATAAAATCTATGACATGATTTATCTTGTATCCATTCCTGACAAATCTTACTTACCAAATCCTTTTGACATTTTTCCAATTCTTTCTGGTAATTTCTGACTTTGGACATCATGGGTAACCTATATCCTCCTGGAGCACTTCTGGCCTCTGCTTCCAAAGATTCTGTCTGCAAATTAACAGTTTAGAATCCAAGTTTAAATAATTTACTGTTTCAGATATTCCACACCAAGACTGAAAATGTCCTGTTAATTTCTTAAATATACCTTCTTGTAGGGGTGTGAGAGAGGGTTGAGAAGTAATGAGGAAGCAAGACTAACTTGGGGCGGGGGAGGGGGGTGGTGGATTGTAAGTTTTAATTTTGAATGGAAGAAAGGTTGACTACATCAGATGCATGGATATTTTGGTCATTCCATAATTTCAGGGGTGCAGTTTTGGTGACCCTCTTACCCTGTGAATCAGTTGAAGATTTGTAGCCTACAAAACAACAGCCCCTTGTGTGACTGAAAAAAATTTCAAATCGAGCAGTCCAAGAATTTGAGGCATTTTGTAAAATTCTTTATAGGATGAATGATCAATGAATACTTGGGATATAAACAAACTGAAATTCATAAAAAAAAAAAACACATAATGGCCATCCTTTCCTCTTCAAACAAGATAAATTTCTTATTACTCTTTAACAATACATACATTTTTTCCCCTCCATTTTATGGATAAATTTACAAAAAACAAATCTGATGAAATGACAACAGATTTGTTCTTTTCAGTTTAAGGTAATGCACTTCTTTATCAGAAAGAAAACCTCACTTACCAAAACAGAACCTTCCTCAATTTGTCTTTGTGCATCTCTGATTAATTTCTTTCTTGCTTCTGTAGAAAGAAATTTCAGAACAAAATTTTAGATACAAGATTTCTCCAAAAATTATATAATCATGCATAGCAAACTCTTCATCAAACTTGACATCATATCACAAATCCAGATGGGCCTCCTTAAAGGGTGTGAAGACTCGCGTACAAAGAAACGTCTCATGCCGGTAATCTGACCTAGTTTCGAATGAGGTGTAACAGAAGTGTTAGACACCACCATCGATCCCAGAAACTACACACACAGCTTGCTACAGTCGGTAATTAGACACTAGTGTACAGTCAATGCATACAGCTACGGGTACCCGCAACACAGTGTACATAGCAGCGATGGACATCTCGGGTCTATGATAAAAGATAACAAGCTATCATGTTTCATTACTGTCTGCATTTTGTAGCGACAAGAAGAAAACTCATTTGCAAGCAACGGAAAGTTAACTTTTTCAATGTGCGGCACGCTGTTTGGGGCGAGTCTTCAATGCCTTTAAGTTATTTTGCTCAGGCTTGTTGCCTAGTATTCTATAATCGTACACACTGGTCCATATACTGTACATGTCACAGAACCATCATAATTCTAGTGGCTGCTTCACAATAGTAGAGACCTCAACTTTTCAAGCCAATACCTAAAGTGTATCAAGGAATTGACGATGGCGTACTGATAAGCATTAGCTTATTAAAGTGTTTGTACTGTTATAAAGTGTTAATCTAACGTCCATACAGTGCTTTTGTTAACAGTAACATTGAATTTGAAGTGTAATTTTTAACACAAATATGCTAGAATTGTTAGCCTAGGCAGAGCTTAACTTAGTTTAACAAAGTTAGGGAACAGTACCTCCGATTGAATTTGGTATATGTTCTTCGATTTTTATTCTTGTGGATTCTAGATTGACCCTCAAATCCTCCTCAAAAGTTTCAAAACGTTCAGAAGACATGGTTTCGCTTTAGCCTTAGGAATTACAACACAAATACAACCGTAAAGCAAAGAAGCCTTCTCCATACATTCATGTTCAATCAAATCTTCCGGTTGGCTGTTGACTAGGCCTAGCCATATCTGCCAAATTCAAGAATAGACCAAATTCTGAAAAGAACGTGGAAAACGATACGTTTCATTCAACAGGAAGACTGGAAATGAGGAATGAGATATCGTGACTTTTACATGAGGCTCTAAAGTCAAAAGAAATGCAAAGGAGACAATTTCTTTAAATAGTTTATTTAAAAGAATTTTTATTGACTTAATAAATGGTCAGGTTTAAATTTGTATACAATTTGGATTCTATGACCGGTCCTTACCACCTGATATACCACATACTACGGTAGTGTTAGAGTAACATTCAATTCTCAGTTTGCAGCTGAGGTGATGTGGAGAAAATAAACTGAAAATGAACTGAGCTGCAGATTTTAAAGATATGCAATGATTGGCTTCTTATTGGTTATGACTTGACGTCTCCATTATCTCAAGCCTTTTCTGGAATGCAAAATGATGAGTTAACTCGCATGAAGATAAACTCAAATGAACAAAGGAGCTTCCTTTATGTAGCGTAGATATGGAGTAGTATTGTACTTGCTGCAGCTGATCGTTGTTGACACAACGGCAAAACGTCCGAACTTCAGGTTAATTTATATGAAGATTGTACATGTTTACAGTACTTGGCCCTTACGCACCGTTAGATAGGAAATGACCTTCGTACAGTACGTGTTGTAACTTGTAGCCAGCTGTGGTTACTTTCGCCACAGCCATCAACGAAAACATCATTCAGTGGTATAGTTTGCATCCGTGATCGTTGAATTAGTACCCAAAAAGTGAGTTTAATTACAGACTACCCTAACTAGTCACAGATTGTACTTGGACTATAGCATGATGTAGGGATCACTGCTAATGCCACAGGTCTGTGTTTATGCCCTGTGGATACAGACACAAACCTCGCCAATGCAGTTTAGTGCTAAATCGGTTATATTTGCGGATCTAGCACAACCTTTGAGCAGTACTTTCAGCAGACTTACATTCATATTGCGAAAATGGTCACGCAGAAGTGAAACTTTTCATTGCCTAGTTTATTGTTTAAATTCCACTGATAAGTGTTTGGGATCATGAAATAGGACAATGTATTTGTGAACACAATGTGGATTAACATTTTCTATTCTTCTAACGTTAGGCTGTGTTAATTATACATGTATATGTCACTAATTAGTTATGAATAGACAAACTAATTCATAAGGGAAAACTTACTGAATGTTGGCACAGTGCTCATTTATATCATTTCACTAATTATGCAACACCTGATGTTACCCTTGCTCCTTTTGCATTTTGTTTTGAACTCTTTATCATAAACTAAATTGGCAGTTCTATTTTACATTTTCCTCCTTTTTCTTCCATTTGACAGATTCCTATTCCCAATGATTATAGGCAAAGTATTATACATGTCACCATGTTTGCCGTATATATTTTGATATCAGCCATCCTCTTTGTCATCATTGGATTGGTCTCTCTTATGTTGGCATATACCGTGAAAATCATGATGCTCCGCAACAAGTATAGACACCTTCCTGGACCACCTGGGAGTTCGTAAGTTTTCATAAGTTGATCTTGTTTCCTATGCTGTACGTAACCCAATTGGGTACAGCTACAATACAAGAGAGCGGCCTGTACCCAGCAAATGCAACCTTGTTGGCCAAAAGAAATCAGTCAATCGCTTCCATGGCTTTTGGCGTCACTGTCACATTAGCACAGTCTGTTACATAATTGTTCAGTCAAGTGTGTCAGTAGCTCTTTGGTGTGTAGGCCTACTGCTGACCTAAGCAACATGATATTAACATCCTTTGTTTACTTCCTTAACTAGCTTTGCTTGGGGGCATCTTAGGTTGCTTTTACATGGTAAACATCGGACCCATGCAGTGCCACGTATCCAACATTAGTACATTCTGTACTGGGGTTTACATTAGACCCCATGTGTTATCATATACCCGGCACATGCATGCAATCACCGAACAGGAAGTTGTGTGTTGCCTATTAGAAGAAAATGTGCAAAGCCATAGGCAATGCCGTGTGCATCTATTATACTGTTATTAAGTTATGTATGTATAACAGACAAGATTGAGAGCTAATTAATGGTCACTGTTGTTCCCGGGTCAACCCCTAGCTGTGTTTACATTACAGATTTAATACCGAGGGTTGGGTCTTTCCTAAATCCTAGTCTATGGCTTTTAATTTCAACTACTTGTACTAACTGCTAACTGCTCAAAAGTGTAGTTTAAAACTAACTGCATCCAACCTTAAGAGATACATTAAAGTTTTATACCTGTAGCTGTAGTAGATTCTCAAATTGAAAGTAATGTTCCATTTTTTTCCAGGTTTTTATTCGGAAATTTTAACGTTCTGCAGAAAATCCAGCGGGATGAAACAACCTTTGGGGAAGCTATGTTTGATTTGTAAGTATATATTCTCTACTGCAAGCTCTGTAATCTTTGTCATTTGATTGCTGTGTACAGTAGTTAAATATCATCATTATCAAACATTCTAGAAGAGCAAATGATTGTACCCATTCTCAAATATTTAGTGAGGAATTTAATGCCACCCTGAAAACAATTGTACCACTCTAAGACTTTTAATAATTTTTTATTTCAAGTCTTATCAATACCTTGAAATAAGGTAGGGGAATAGCGGGTCAGAACCTCTAGAAAAGTGTAAACTTTTCCGGTGCTTTAACATTTGAACAGGCCCATAACCATGTCATGGCAGAGAGGGACCCTGCCCCTCTTGCAGGCCCCCCTTCCTGCCCCTCCCCCACCATCTATGCCACCATTATGTTTACAAAGACTTCAGAAGTTACACGGCACAAGTATTGTACCCCTCCATAAATCATTGGTGCCCCTCCTAAAATTGTTGGTGCCACTTCAACTCAGAAGGTGTGGCTACTGACCTGCAATGATTGTTGTTAATTGGTGGTTGCAGATGTTATGTGTAACATATGTAACTTGTAACATGTAATGCTATCACATGGTTCATTGTTGAGCTGGTGGTTGTAGATGTTATGTATAACATATGTAACTTGTAAAATGTAATGTTATCACATGGTTCATTGTTGAGCTGGTGGTTGTAGATGTTATGTGTAACATGTTGTAACTTGTAACATGTAATGTTATCACATGGTTCATTGTTGAGCTGGTGGTTGTAGATGTTATGTGTAACATGTTGTAACTTGTAACATGTAATGTTATCACATGGTTCATTGTTGAGCTGGTGGTTGTAGATGTTATGTGTAACATATGTAACTTGTAACATGTAATGTTATCACATGGTTCATTGTTGAGCTGATGGTTGTTGAAATTTATGTGTAACATGTAACTTGTAACATGTAATGTTATCACATGGTTCATTGTTGAGCTGGTGGTTGTAGATGTTATGTGTAACATGTAACTTGTAACATGTAGTGTTATCACATATGGTTCATTGTTGAGCTGGTGGTTGTAGATGTTATGTGTAACTTGTAACATGTAATGTTATCACATGGTTCATTGTTGAGCTACTGCATCAGTGATGCTGTAGTTGTAATGAAGTCATAATGTTTCTGTTATTCTTTCTAGACACCAAGAGTATGGTTCAGTCGTGGTGATGTATTTCTTTAATGTTGCGATGGTGTCTGTCGCTGATCCAGTTATTGTCAAGGTGTGTCTTCTGACAGTGATCAAGTACAGTAGTACATCAAATTCATTTCCATTAACTTCTCATGAAGTTCAATAGTGTTTTTGAACAAATCATTTGAGTAACAAAGAGAAAGAAACATACATGCAAGCTCACATAGAAAATACTGGATGTCGCAAAACAATGACGTAAATCATTATAAATGGAGCTATTGAGGAAGTCCTCTTCAGTCTTTAAGGAGGATCTTACTCTTGTGTTCTATTAGAGTTTGTACATACCTGCAATGCTGCAGTGCAAATTGTATCAGAGTTAAACTACTGTTTCATTGATGCAGAAGTTTAAAATTTAAGTTGAAGATAAACTTGTGTCCCCCTGAAGAAAGCCAGAAACACAAAGACATGCAATGCCACACATCCTATGTGCCTTCTGAAACAGTATCCATAGAACCTCACCTATCAGTTCTGTGTTATTACCTGATGTCATTCCATTTACTCTTGTTTTAGTTTTGTCCATTAATTCATTCTCAGATTAATACCCAGATGATGTTGGTCACTGTATTCTTGTCAAATACATATATATTTCCACCCTCAATTAATAGTACACATCTATATGCAAGCCTCAAATTCCTGCTTCTTATTGACTAAATGTCAGTGGATTTGCATGTTTGTCAGTAGAAAAAAAAGGCACTGGCCATTTGCTGCTAGTAGACATTGAGGAGAGAAGCATATATAAGATCGGAATAACAATCACCAGTTAAAAGAATCTACATGATTTCCATACCTGACATTTATATGCCCTGTTTTACTGCTTTTATCAGCAATGTTTCTCTCATAAGCCCGTTTAGTAACCGATGCATGTTGTAATTCAGTCAAAGCCTGTGAGAACGTGATTTTAGCCCATAGGTTTTTTGAAGCACTGGCATTTGTTAGCAAGTTGCCAAAACTGTGACATTCTAAGCCTGTTGTGGTTAGTGGTGTCTATTATGGATGCAGGAAATTTTATAACGATTTTTACCACCCGAATATCACTTGTTTAGGTATAACATAAACGTATCACCTGCAGCTTTGTCTAAGCGCAATTTTATCGGATTTCTTTTTGTTTTATCCTCTCGTAAACAGAAGGTTCTCATGGACAACAAATTCCTCAAGCCACCCGAAAATTATGTGGTATTTGTTGAACTATTCGGAGAGCGTTTCGGAGGGTATAATCTCGTAAGCGAAACCAATCATGAAAAATGGGCTCGGCACCGGAGAGTCATCAATCCAGCATTTCATCGTCAGTGAGTACATCTGGTGTCTTATTCACTCACAGAGCTACATCAAATAGTTTGCTAGCATTTGGCTTTGGAAGTTACATGGTCTTTACTTTTGTGGAGGACAAGGTGGAGGACCGGGGTGGGGTGGGTGGGGGGGGTTGGCTGGAGGGGGTTGATTTCAAGGGCTCATTTGTCACAATGTAGTCATAATTGAAGCACTTCTGCTACATTTGAATATGTTCAAAATGCATTATTAACAAAATGATTGAAAATGTTCATGATTATTCTTCTGCCAGTAATGATACAATAGACGGATCACTTTTCAACCGGCAGGTACCTGATGCAGTTAATGGATACTTTTAATGATAGCGCTGATCGAATGGTCAAGTTCCTCGCTACACAGGCTGACGATGGTAAAGCAGAGGTCAGCATGCTAGATGCTATAGAGAGAGTTACCCTTGATGTCATTGCCAAGGTAAGACCATAAAGGACAGATAAGGTGATGTTCCATAATGGTGACTGGAGTTCATGGGTGGGGGTTTGAGCAGGCAGTGGGGGGGAGGGTGGTGGAGAAAAGGGTACAACAAGATGTACTCTTGTTACTTCAGTGTGAGAACATAAAGTTTTTGGAATTATAAAGAACTGAGGTCAAAATAGGAAAACTTTATCAGTACAATAACCTTCAGAAAGAACTGGAAATTGATTTCATACCTCGTATGTTGATGCCCCATATTGAGTACAAAAAGCCTGTTCTTGTACTTGGAGGTCAAAATGTCAACTGAGATTGACAGGGAAGATCAAACAAATTGTTAAAACGATATCCGAAGGTAACTGCACGTGACAGAATCTTAAATGAGACAATAAACCAAATCCTGGAAACATTGGTCTACAATTGCATTCTCTTTGTTCTCCTTCCCCTGTAGGCTGGCTTTTCCATGGAGGAAGATTTAATTACGAACAAGTCTGAATTTAATGACGCTGTGAGTTTTATTCTTGCAGCAGCTCGTAGAAATAGCATCGATATATTTTTGAAAGTAAGTGGTATTCAGCGTTTTCACCATATACATGTATGTGAATCTAGCATTCAATGATTTTTCTTATTCGCGTGAAGGTACAGTGTAGCTGTTAGAGTGTCCCCCAACCACAACCGCTACATTTCTGGTTCAAAACCATACCGGGAACCAGATTGTCTCAGCTTATTCAAAATTCTGTTCTTTCCATGGTTTCAAAACAACTTTGTTCACCATCACTGCCATGCAGTGATGGTGAACAAATATACTCTCTCAGTATTTGAGAAAGTCATCGGTTACTTATGTACAGTACACTCTCGTCCACCAGATGGAATTGTTAAGTGGCGGTCCTTGGAGCAGTGATGGGTGCAACAATTGCATGCCTGCATGAGTAATGACATCATAGGTCAGAGGTTAAAGGTCAAGATATCTAAAAATTGGTTTTAGCCATTTTCTGCGTGTTAACATGTAGGAAAAAGTCGTTATACAACAAGATATGTAGAGAATGATGGGAATTTTTTTGAAATGGTACTTATGTGGATGTTAAGGGTTGGAGCCAAAGGATAATGTAGATCCATTTCCATCATTGAAGTGATGAGATTTGCAGCTTCATAGATTGCCATCTTGCATTAAACTCTGTGAATACTCATTGAATAGAGCAGGCTTCATGTTGGCCGGTGCTCATACACAATCATCACAGGGGTATGGTTACAAAACAGTATCTGTTGGCATCGAACTCTTGGAATGCATATATGTCTTTGACTTGTAGCAATAAACACTTGATAACTGGCCAATTTAATGGTATTGGCTCATTTTGGTTGGGTTTTATCAATTTGGGAGAACATTTCTGGTGAGATGACGGTGGAAGTTGTCGTAGATGAAAAAAAAAAAAACACCTTTCGCCATTGACTTTGGGCTCAAACGCACAGAGAAAGGTCAAGTTTCGGTGTCTTGTTTGAAAAATTGGTGAGCACTGAAGAATACCAACTTGTCTCTCCAGATCAGTAAAATCCTTACATGTTTTGAAGATTGACAACAATTATAAGCTGTTTCTAAAGTTACATGAATATCTGAAAATTGATGTGTTCCATTAGCATTCTGCTGAGAATAGCGAGGGGGAGAGGGGGAGGGTGAAAGGTACCATGGGTGAACCCAAACCCTAAAATAACCCATCTTGCAAGACTATTCTACAAAGACGCGGCTCTCTGTCGATATTTCTCTTCCGGTCTTAGTACAGCCCATTCAAGTCTTAGTTTTCTCTTCCGGTC
>KN892020.1:10278-25449 GCA_000934455.1 Apostichopus parvimensis
CCTCCAGTTATCTGTAATGTTAACGCAAGGTTATAGTATATCGAATAAGATATATATATGCAAGGATTATTAGTTTAACAAGTACGTTAAACCCTGGGTTGGTCGCTTATATGATGGACCAGTTTAATCGGTCTGGGTCGTTTGATCTTTCCTGGCCTGGCCTGGGAATAAGGTACAAGTAGTGTCAATTTTCATAAAGGAAACACCTGTTTGAATCATTTAAATATCCGTACTAGACACTAAATGAGAAGAACATAGTTGAAATTGACCAGTAGACGTTCAGCCGCTTTGCTTATCAAAAGGACAGGGAAAGGTCTTCGTCCTTTATATCAGTTTAAAGACTGATGTCTTAGTTTTAATTTGGAACAATTGCAGAAATTCACGAGATTTGGTATAATTGTTAAAATAATGTATATATATGCGTGCTATTAGAGACATCGAGGGCCAGGTGGGGGACCTGGGCAGGATGTTAAGCAAGTGATAACACTCTCTTTTATACCCAACAGTTACTGGGCGCTACAAACTCTAAAATTGGCCTACGAACTCAATCACAGAATCCCATATAGAGTATATACAAAACACTATAGCAACAAACATCCGAGGAGACACTTGGATGCATATTCAATAGCAATGCATATTCATAGCTTCGATGCTACCGCAATCCAACAACATGTTTGACTTATTCTGAAATTAAATATGATCTACAAAACTTTGACTAAATTATTACACATTTACTTGATTTCCACAGACAAACAATACTCATATATGATTTCTTGTCTTGACTCTTTATAATTTTCTGTAAAGTCAGACATAAATCAATATCTTTGAAAGGGGAGCGGTGGGGATGGAGTAAGCAAGACACCCCCCCCCCCGTGGGGATTGTAGACGCTTTTGAAAATAAACATTGGTAGAAACTTTGAAGACGAAGAATAAGTTCTTCAAGATAGCTAGAAATTGTTTGACAAGAAGGAGAGTTATTCCCTGCATGAAAGGATAAGTAATATAGACAGATAACGTTATTAGAATATATGTGTAGCGTGGTCTTTGAATTGATCTATAGGGTGCTGCAATAAGTTCCATGCCCACACAATTTCATCGCAAAACACGTTGCGTTGAGGTTTACTGTAATCTGCATGATGAAACATGACGTAATCCTTAGCAAAGAAACATACAGAGGAAAGTATATCCAATAATGATATAATAAAAATAATAATAATAATAATAATAATAATAATAATGATAAAAATAATAATAATAATAATAGCAACACCTCTTAGGGTAAAATGAGACAATAACCTCAAAGGTGTGCCAAGTATTGTTGCACATTGCGTTAGTTTCAGTTTCCGATTTCTTGAAAAAACCTTAGCCGGAAAACTTTTCTCGATTCTTCAAAAGTTGGTTTCATAGACAAGAGACCACAAAGTAAACACTACCGTGGCATTGACTGCACAGACAGCCTTGATCTAAATAGCTCAACCATATTGTAAGCATAACAGCAACACATGGTTTTAGTTTTATTGTCCACCTTTATAACATTCACATAAGGTCAATGTTATGCCCATATAAAGTCTACCGTAAATTTTACACTAGGTACATTACATTCGTATACACATGTTGATGTACTTGAATGTATGGTTTGGTCTGTATTATTCCGCGAAGTGTAATGGTGCGTAAACATCACAATGTCGCGTTATTCAACTTTTAAGCAGCCCATAAGAGTAATGTCACTTTCTATCTAAAGTAAATAGTGTGCGATTTTGTCAACGGAATATTTCTAACATAATTCAAGGCTTCAACGTAGTATAAAACATGTAAGAAACTTTTTTTCTTTTCTAAAAAGTTGTATTTATTCCGCAATTTTGAAGACTTTGGAAAGGTGTGTTACTATTCAACACAGATTTCAATACTTATGTAAAGCCTACCACACTTTCATAATATATGTGTTGTATACGTAACTGGAGTACAACTTGGTTATCTAACACAGCTAGTTAATAATATGTATGGAGTATGCTTTTTAAGAAAAAGTCGGCCGGGAAAGAACCTGGGCACGAAAACCAACTACCGAACGACTGATCCGCTCTCAACCCCAGTCCCCTTGCATCGGGACTGTGACTGTGTGATCATCGTCGGGTGTGCATCACCATTCCCCTCGAAAGGGAACAGATACTACACATGATCTTAGCCAAAAGGCCGAGAAGCGAGTATGCGTGCACATATTAAAACAAGGAAAGAGTGGCGCCGTCTACACTAGGTTATTGAAAACCACATAGCTACAATGTATTTTAATGTTACAAGCAACGTATTGAACAACTTAATCTCCTTATACATAACCATATTCCACATTATAAAACTATATATTATATATATAAACACACACACATCATATGAATTGAAATCGTAGTGAGTTGGAAATATGTGTGTGTGTGCATGTGTGTGATTTTGTAACATTTTACGTTTATATTATACATTTAGTCTCACACTTCCCGTCAATACCGGCTTTGATTCGTAAGCGACAATTTGAAAGGTTTCTCATAACTGGTGAGTGTCACAGGTACGGTAATAATCTTGGAAATTAAACAGATGGCTAGACGAACGGAGATAATTTTCTTCTTCCAAAGAGCCATCTGTGTGTGAAGATAATTACTAATTTATGTAAAATTGTAATTAAAAACCGGTCTTGAAATGAAACCGAAGGCTGAATATTTCCTCTTAGTTTCCGATTATCTCAAGGTGAAGGGTCTATGAATATTACCGATTGTTAAAACAATTAAGTCACGCGGTAATGCAATCGAAAAGCTGCATAAGTTATTTCGCAGAATAAGTTATTTTAACAGACTTTTTACCTTATGACAATTTTACATAGAAATATAGCTCCAGTTCAGTCGATTTAAGTGGTTCAAGAAAAGGCGAGAAAACTGATATTAAATCACATTCTAAAGCAAATCCGCAATATTCCTTTCAATTTAAAAAAGACACTGTATCTGACTTTGAGTACACTTCGAACAGTTTTGTTCCCGACGCCTGCATAATGACCAGTCACAACAATTTGGGGTACATTTTGGGGAATTAGTTTCCATCTGAAATTTCAGTTAGCTATAGTACGCATATATACTTATGGTTACACAGATAAAGTACCGACAGTTTTCTGGTAAAAGAAATTAGTTAAAGGAGGTAGGTGTTCAGTTACATTGTGTGACGTTCAACCCTTTCTCCCAATTCACTCATTCCCGTCCTCCCTCCACCACCCCTCGGGAGACTGATTGCGTCATTTTGGTCAGTTTCAAAATTGATTCAACCAAACAATAATTATTACCAGGCATATCTTTAAATAATTGTACTTTCGAACAAATTAAGAAGAAGAATTCGTGAACTCTTAGTTACTAACCGCTGGATATCAAAAAGATAATTACTATAATGGGTTCCATGGGATGACGTCATACCGTCCCCGTGGTCTGGAATCAGACGAACGCTCGTATATTAATTGTTCATCGATGAGTCAATCAAGAAAGCCGCATCAAGCTGAAAACAACGTATGTCGTCAGAAAACTTGAGCCAAAACCTTGATGACGTCATATTAACCTAGTAACGATATTGATTTAATGAATATGATTCAAGTTGATCTGATAGTCTGATTTCAACTTGACGGAATTATATGTATAGTTTTGAAAGTTTTGGAAGTATTTCACCCATGAAATGTTAGCTTACATTGTGTGGGTGTAATAAGAAGACGTATAAGAAAAGATAAGGTGCCAGCTAATGAATATTCATGTTTGGGAAGCTTGCAAACCGCTTTTCTTAGCCGTTTGAATATTAGAGAAATGGTACCCAGTACGGGCTTTGCTTTCTTGGACGCGGCCCGTCCATTTTATTTCATCCATTTTAATCTCCTTGGTCTATATTACAAAACAGGTCGCACCTGGAACCAATGAATTCCTCTTTTAATTTTCCTGATTAATACCATGATAGGAAATGAGAATATCAAAGAAAATCAAAGAATCATGAAAATACTTTATAGGCCGCAAATCTAGTTCGGGTTGTAAAACTTTAGGAAATATATTTTTTTTAAACTTTTTAAGATAGAGCCAATACAGACAAGCTTAATAATCAAAATCCGACTTCGCAGTCATATATAGGGGGTGGGAGTGGGGTGGGGGCGGATGAGGTCATTCCAGTGTTGTTAGTACTTTAGAACGTCAAGGTCAAAACCTATGTCCTTTGCAGAACATGTGAACATTAGTATCATCTGGCTTATAGTCTACCATATTTCATGTGACTTTAAATATCCAATCACATCTTCACATATACAGAAAAGGTTAAGGTTAATACTTTCTACAGATCTGACTTCACAGAGGGAAAGGTTATCTTTGAAACGTGATCAGGGTAAAACCAATACGTTTCACCAGACATCATTTAACTAGACTGTATTTAACTAATATACAGTAGGAAACTCACGTATCCTATATATACATCAATTGAGTTTTAATTACAAATGCAAGCGTATACAAGGGTATAGATTTTGAGGGTCAAAACCAATTCAATGTGTTGTAACAGATCTTAGCTGATAGCTACATGATTTCGTATAGGTTATGAATATGACATAATATCATACCTGCAGGGTAAAGGGTTAAAGTTACATATATGAACGAAAGTATTCATAACGAAGTATATACTTCTATAGATTAATATATGTGGTTCTCTAGCAATTGCGGACACTGATCATTGGGGTGGGTGGGGTGGGGTGTGGGGATGGGGTCTGGTACAACATTGAGACAGCGTACTAACCAATTTTAAGCATAAATATAACAATAAAAGAACGAAGAGGACCATTAGTTAATTCTTATAACTTTATTCATTTTTTTGAGAACACGACAAGAGATAGGTTGTATTTCTAATACAAACATGAAGAGGAAAATAACCCAGGGAGACCATGGAGGCGCCATGGGTTATATCTAAAATGGCAGCTCCCTGGATATTAAGTCTTATTAAGTAACGAGGCAGTTTTATAGTGTTTATACATAACACATTTTACCGTTTATAATCCTGGCTATACTCCGGTGTAAATCCAAATGCATCTTATAATATGTCCTTAAATCGAAGAGGGAGTGTCTGCCATTCCAATGTTGTACAGGATCTTCAAAGAAAATAATATGAGTAATAAACAAAAATCATTTTTAAGTGTATTATATGATATGCAATTTGATTGGACATTGATCGACATGTGAAGTGTTTAAGTAAAGATCACAAAATTTTCTGCTTTAAGTATGCATATTATTATTTTTTTAGCTATGAGGGAAATGGTGAACCGCACCTACTCTTAAATCTTCAGTACACAATAGGCCAGTCAAAGCAGGAACGTGTTTTGAAAATTGTGGAAAGCCATTTGACACGCTGTCGATTAGAACGCAAAAACTGGACAGGAAATACAGACTTACCTGAATTGTTGAGTTAAACATAGTTTTATGTGACCTTGACATAAAATCGAAATTATTTTAAGTCACGTTTTCATATCTCTTCTTTATTTTTGTTAATAGAATGATGGCTATTGTTAAATTAGAACAAAGAAATTAAAAACAATATAGCTTCTTTTTCACTTAATATAGACTAGGAAATAAAACGAAAAATCACAATTAAGATTATAAGGATTAATATTCACAAATTCCCTACCCCCCCCCCTCTCCCCCCAATTTTGTTTTATTTAACTCGTATGCAGTATCAACATCAGATTATCATATATTTCTTGTTACGTTGAACTTCTTCGTGACGTCATACTCACATTATTTCAGACTGTTACGTCAGAACATATCCTCAAATAAATAATGACGTCATAACGCATTTGTACAAGTCAAGGCCCCTTCTATTTCTAACATCATGTTGTATGTACATAGTTATGTTTACTGTCAAGGATTTGCGTATTTCTTTCCGATTTGTTGAGATTTTGACTGAAACAACAATTCCTAATTGATATTTCGCTATTACAAAGACCCCGTGTGATTGGGACGGTACCGCTCCTGTAATATCTCGGTTGAGATACAAGGACTCGCACTTGGATTCGGATGCCAAGGACTAGAATTCAAGACTGGTTCACAGCAAGTGTTCAAAATCTTATCCTATCCTATACCTATACCATATTGATACCAATCCTATACCATATACCTATACCGATACCATATTGATGCCTATACCATATTGATACCTATACCAATATATCCTATACCATGCATATTGATTAATCAAATAAAAGTAGCCTATAACCTGCTTTGCGTATTTTAAAGCGATTGAATGTTACATATGTTACCAGCTAATCGCACCTTTCCGGACAAAAAGAATGACGTCGAAGAGTTTATATACAGAACAATAACTCTATTAAGAATTGGAACGTGGTTATATGAGATGTGATAAGTTGCCTTAAGGAGTCTTAATATAGCACAAGTAAAACAATAGGCTTTAATAACCTGAAACATTTGCTATTAACAAATCTATCAATCTGTGGAATTTCATTTTTCTAATAATCGCTTATTAACATAAATACAAAGAAACAAAGACTTCTAAGGCATCCACGTTAGCGCACAGGTATGAGCATGCGTATATCGATGAACTTAAACCAGGAAGCACACCACTAATATAAACCTCCATTACGTTCTGTATGCCAGCACAACTGGAAATTTCAACTGCACAAGTATATTTTAGTACCGAAACTTTGGTCAAACAATCAACGTTGCAAAATGGCGGTGAAAGTCTGTCTCCTGTGGTTGGCCTCTGTGATACTAGTTTCTCAGGCCGCGTGTCCTACCTTCTGGACTGAATTCGGATCTAACTGTTATATGTGAGTAAAAAAGATTACTTTATATGAAGACAATTATTGTAAATTGTATTCTTTTGTCTTGAGTATATATCAGTTTGTATCGTCCTTGTTTAATATTACACTTGCTTCATACATAATAATAATAAATATAATGTGTTGATTGCCGTTGAGTCATAAACCTCCTTAGTAAAGGGTTGTGTAAGAGGGGTCTGGACGGGGGTAGGGGTGGGGGTCGTTAACAAAGTTAACAATTAATGATTCGAAATATGTTTGATCGCCAACTGCTCTTAAGGTAACACAAGGTCAGATTATGCGCAACCGAAGCATCAATGCTATATGTCTAACTAATTACCAATTTATTTAGCTTTACAGTTAATGATATGTTAATGATGTGCATGAACATGCGAATTTCCGGCAACAAGTTTTCATGTTTTGAAAGTTATGGTATATGAAAACGAAAAATGTTTTGACTCCGGTGAGAATTTGTTCGGTGCCTTAAATAATACTGTATCATTGAATCAGCCTCATGATAATTTTCCATAGACCTATTCATCTTTTACACCTCTCCCTTCTCAAGTCAGGGATTATAAGGATGTTAATATTTATCTAAATTTACATATTCATCTATTAGTCCTCCTAAATTACACATGTTTGCTCAACTCAAACCATAATACTAGACGTAATGGAAGTTTCGATTAGGGTAGGGGCAGAGTGTGACAGATTTCATTTAACAGAGGCCACAAAATCAAAAGAAATGTTCAACCTTCTTACTTCAAGGATGAGTTCGCTTCCCCTCTGCCATCCCTCCCTGCATCCCTTTCTCACCCTTCCTCATCTGCTATGCACCTCCGGTTACCCCGTCTCCCCCCCCCCTTCCCCTGAAGTAGGTTATACGTGTGCAGGCTTCGATGTGGAAATCATGTAAGAATCTCTATATATAAATTAACTTTATAATTAACTGTATATAATATATTATACAATAATATATTTAATATAATGTATAATATGATAACAATATACAATTGGCTATATTTAATTATCTCCATATATAAATTAACTTTAGAATATTACCTTTACAACTCAGCTTTATCCTTGAAGCTGAAATTGAACCCTTGAATGCTCATTTAAATGAGAATGTAACATGACCTTGTCTTGATACTGTCAATGTTAATGTGTGCAACATTTATCTCTGCTCCTTTAAGGGACTTTATAACATATTCTTGTTTAGATAATGCCAAAGTTAATGTATGCCACATGTTGCTTGACTGGCAGTAACGAAGCTATACTGACGACTGTTGTACAGACTTCTCACATGTCTGTATGTCTGTATGTCTGTATTCCTCTCTATCTATATGAACCTGTCTGGCTTTACAAATTAGTGTCCTTCATTTATGAATTTCTGGTCTTAAAAACAAAATATCATATTGAATTCATTCTAGTTTTTTTTCTACCAACCAACTATAGTTGGAATAAAATCGTACGTTTATGAAACAGTTTTTTTGGTCCTATTTTTGGATACTTTCATACTGAGTAAAGATCGCAGAACAATTGCTCATTACACGAGACAACTAGTGAAGTAGTTTTCTTGTAAAAACAAAGCATATTTAATACCGAATGGAACGATAATATTGGCTAATTACTAATGATAATGATGATGTTTGTAATTGTTTTTCATGTTTCCTTACTATTCCTAAATTATTTTATGGTTGGATGATTTCAGCGGCACGTCTTCTATGACCACACTTTTTATTTAGGGTAGGACAGGGAAACGACCGTGTATGGCCCTAGGAGGGGGGAGGGGGTTGAGACTTAGTGTGAAAAAAAAATCGTTATAACTGTACTTTCGAGAAACCATTGAACATGGTTTAAACAAGATACGTTTCTTTACAAGAAAGTCAACACTGAGTTGAGACCTGCATTATTTTAATATCAAATTCAAACAGAGAAAAATATATTCAGACTTATGCATCGAAGTTGTTTAACTTTGTGATGGACCCTAAATTTTTGGATGCCAGAAAAGAAAAAAAAATGTTGCAAAGGAGACTTTCTACTTAGTTGTAAAGAACGAAAGTGGAAATCATTTGAAATAAGAGGGTGTAGCATAATAACTTAAGAAATAAACATAAGCGACGGCTTTTAAAAGATGATCGATAATGCAGATATTTCAATAAATTAGAATTAAAACTGTGTCCGTCTAAAAACCGGAAATTGCGTAATAATGGAACACTAGTGTACAAGAAAAACACATGCATGAAGTTTGTTCTACTTTTATACTAAAAACATTTCACACAGTAACTATGATGACCGAATAAATATAGATGACATAACTATGACGTCAACACATTATCTATGGAACAGTCTTAATAACGTCTGAATTAATTAAGAAAGAAACATTAAGAAGTATTTCTACTTGTTTACTGGTGATATCATTTTAAAATTTCGTCCTCATTTATGCAGGTACGTCGGAAATCCATCTTCAAATTGGCAAGAGGCCGAGGCATATTGCGAAACAGAGGGCGCTCATCTTGTATCCATCCATAGCAAGAGTGAAGAACAGTTCGTTCAAGCTATCTGGCGAAGGTCAAGGGATTCCTTTACACTTTTCCCGGTAATATATTCCTTCATATATTTACGCAACAGCTTTCTCAATTAAATATGTCCGCTATGAATGACAGTGAATGCCAATACTATCATTTGGTTGTTAGCAGGGGCGGGTTGTCCTACTGGGTTGCCGGTTCTTAGCAGGTGCGCCGGCTTGTTTCGATTCGCCTTATTACGGTACACCGCCACGGTGACGCGCAGTCGCGTTGTCGTCAATGATGTTCGTTTGGGTTCGAGGCTGCGAATGTGTCACAGCATCACTACGCCCGTGGGAATATATGCCCCCATACCGCCCCTGGTTGTGAAAGTACCAAAACTGGAAAAAGAGGGTAAAGTTGTCATAACCCCCCCCCCCCCAACCCCAAACAGAAACACACACACTTCATGTCAACTGGTGCGACAAAAACTTTGGTAAATGTAAAACCTAGAAAATATATTGGAATTTTCGGTCACCCTGGGTATCAACGTTTACTGTAGCATATTGTTGTAGCTTATTAAGTGCCACGTACTAAGTTGGGTCGTAGTTGTAGAGAGTATACGAAACGATATTGTCGAAAATGATTAAAGAAAGCGACTAAATAGAGTGATCACCATGATTGATTAATGCATTCATCAATTTGCATTCTAACCAAAACGAAATCTTTTCCAATTTTTTCTTTAAAACTTTCTGTGATGTTGATGATATTTTGAGGGGAAAAAAATAGATTTTAGCTCGTCTTCCTCCGAGTACAGCCTCTATTCCATACAATGGACTTACACTGTAGAAAACATAGTACAATAAGCTTGATTACGTTCACAGTACTAATAGAAACATTTCAACAGAAGTGAGAATACAATACTGTTTATGTTGATGCAATCATCATTGACTGCTGACAGTGTTTATGATTGCTTGTATTATGTGAGGGTCAGCTTCAAGACAGACATATATAATACAAATAAACCTTTGCCGGGAATGATATGATATGTGACAGCTCGTCGCTGAAATGTTATAAACGGGGGGGGGGGAGATGAGGGGGAGATGAGGGGAGTGGGATAGAGAGGAAGTTTACAAAGTACATAAAGTATGTAGTACTGTTTATTGCAAAATACGTGAACATGTGGCGAGACGCTTTCAAAATAGTGGCGCTATTCATGAAAATATATGTTACAATTTGAAATAGCCTCAAAAAGAAAACTTTGTGTTCGAATCAGTGACCACTGGATTAAAAAAAAAGTCGTTCTTAATTTACTTAAAATGTGAAATAAGAATTATATCCTTTTACTCCCCTCCTCTTCCCCCTTCTCCTTCCGCTCCTCTTCCCCTCCCCTCCCCCATCCCCTTCACCTCCCGTATTCAGTCGAGAGACATTTGTTTTTAAAATGCAAGCGTACTCATTAGCACAACCTTGCGTTTATACCCAATTGTGTTTACAGGGGCAGCGAAAGGTTATTCAGTCTGGGAGACATGTGACTTTGATATAAAGGGAGGGGCGGGTGGGACTAAAGAGTTACCTCAAAACTTATTTTTCGTCCTTCATGGACTACACACCATTTTGTGCTTGATTATAGTATTGTTGTACATTCTTCTTAGTTATAAACCCCTCTTTCAAACCATCCAACCAAACGTTTATATAGTATCAGCACCGGGTGGATCATGAAAGAAATTCTTTTCACAGTTTTGCCTTAACCTTTATATTCTAATTCCTTATATTTTTCTTTCTTTATTTATGTCTTAATTCGTCGACAGAAAACATTGACAGATACCCTTCCACCAGTCTCCCTTGCTCCGTTTGTATATATTGGTCTCAACGATAGAGCGGAAAATGGCAACTTTGTCTGGACCGACGGCAGTGCAGTGGACTATACAAACTGGATGAGGAATAACCCAAGCACCGACACTTCCTGGGGCGCTGCCGAAGACGGTGTAATGATGTGGGATCGAAAGAGACAAAGGGGCAAATGGAACGATGTTAGGTCGGGAAGTCCCCTACTAAGAGGACCATTCATTTGCAAAAAATCAAGTTGAATGGGATGAATGAATTTTAGTTTCTCGTTTTTAATGCATAATATTATCTTATATTATATTGACTTCTTATAGTAAGTTATTATAATGACTTACTATAATGACTTATTATCTGGACTTACTATCGTGACTTATCATGTTGACTTACATGCAATAGTGACTTATTATAGTGACTTACTATCGTGACTTATCATGTTGACTTACATGCAATAGTGACTCATTATAGTGACTTACTATCGTGACTTATCATGTAGACTTACATGCAATAGTGAATTAAATAAAGTGAGTTACTACCGTGACTGATCATGTTGACTAACATGCAATAGTGAATTATTATAGTGACTTACTATCTTGAATGAGTATAAACCTATTTGCTAAATGAAGATATTTTAGGTATAATGCATTAATCCCGATTATATGAGAGTAAAAGGAATGGTAAATGACGTTTATACAAAATAAAAGTTAAAACGCAATGAATGTTGAAGGATAATTTAGGAGGTAATGAGAGTTCTTCAAGTTACCTCATGCTCCATAAACGTAAAGTAAAATTCTCCATTTTTAAGACTTTTCCCCCCATAAAAACAAACCTTCTTTAGAGAAGCTTTGATAAATAACATTGACCGTGTACTTACTTGTACTTAGTCCGCTTAGTTGATTATGAATAGCGCCATCTTTTAAGACAATTTTTTTCAGAGCATGTTAATGAATATTCATATAAGATGTTTCCGTTCCTCTTGGTTCAGACTTAGTTAGTTTCAGTTATAGGGTTATCATTGGAGACACGTCTAATAAAGCTATTTACTGCCCAAATCAAATAAATCTCATGACTTTTTTTTATAAATGTTTGAGTCCAAAATTTCATTGATTGTTTTGAAGAATACCGCACGCGTATATACTTTTACAAGGTGATCATCTATCTGGTATTGGAAAGCCAAACTTTAACGTTTTAAAATAACAGGAAGATTCCAAAAATAGTTTCTTTGGGGATTAACTTTTCCAAATTATTTCCAGACAATTGGTATTGTTCAATCAAACAATAAACCATTCTAAGGGAGGAAAAATGATCGTTGGTAACAGACAGGAAACATACATTGGCGAAGTTTCAAAATGAGTGGTCTGGTCTTTCCAGCATATGTAGGCGTACTATCCTGTCCAGTAAAGTATATCAGTAGAATGAACTAATGTGTTCTTCTTATAAGAAGTGTACACCGCATAAACTGATCGTTCTATCTTCTTAAATATTATTCAATTCTCCGCACGCAAGCAGAGTTGCAAATAATAGTTTCCTTAACATAGTACACAACAAGAAACATGCGGGATCTGCATGGTGAGAGCTGTCCTCGTATCAGTGTTACAACCGGAAACTGTGCATAAGAAAACGTTAATTTTGGTGATGGTCTCTATGGTAACAAACGATAGGACTATATTTACCATGACTATACATCCTTGGAAGCATATACATCAGGGCCTGATTGACCGATGACAATCACCATAGAATCGTTTATCGTAAATAGCTCAAAGTTATCCAAGAAGCCCTCATATAAATAAATCTTTTTCCAAGTTCACAAACCCCAGTAAACACCTCAGTTCTCTAAGCTAGACTAACCTATACATTGTAAAGTCAGCAATGAATATTATTGCAAGTAAATTCACTGAGTAAAGTATACTGGCTTAACCCCCCCCCCATTTCAAACTATCACCCTTCCCCTCTCCCCTCCCCCTCCCTCACAGTGTTTCCATGAGTTTACGAACCAATGCTTGCCCACTCTATTTCATCTTTGACACAATTTGTTTTGTTTAGGTTAAGAAGGAAACGCTCGCGCACCAAACTATTTTCTCTATTCTTCTAGATGTTACGTCAAAATGTCCGATCGAAGGACTGGTCAAAGAATGACGTCAGTCATCGAAATGTCAACCAGTGGTAGATTTAAAAGATTTGAAAGTTGAAACGATGTGATTGTTTCCTATCTGTACAATATAAAATGTACGGACGACTTTGTTTTTGGCGTTTTTTCCCGCAATAAATACTGTTTTCCTTCTCACAAAAAACGTCATTGATGAAGAAGTGAGGGTTGGCCGTATCTCTTCCCATGTCCCTCTACAGTTTTATTTCAAAGTCGGGACACCACTTTTAGCATTTTCATTTATTATAGGCCGGCAAATCGACGTAAAATATCCTTAATAAGACTAAAAATGGTGATGGTGATGATGGTGGTTGTCACCAAAATGGGAGTTTCGGGGTATTCATCTGTCAAATCCATCCGCCCCTAACCCACCCAACACTTCCCTTTCGCCTCCTTTTCCTTCTCCCTTCTTCAGCCCTAAGCTTCCAGCCATAGGCGTCGAGGGCCAGGCCCGGGTCCCGGGGGCAATTTACTTTATGTCACTGTGACAGTTCATGTATTCTTCATTTGTATTTTATGAAAAAATAAAAGTAGCCTATATTCTCCATCCTTATGCTATGTTTTCGCGGACCCCCGTTATATTTTCCCGGGCCGCTAATTCACCACGAGCCCCTGAGCCATGGGAACCCTGGAGCCGCAGCTCACCCATTCTCCCTGTCCTGTACCAGGCCCTCGAGTCCTCTAGTGTTACAACGTGTTGTTGTTGTTTTTTACTGGTGACACGTAAGCTAATAGCCTATAATTGTGTTACAGCGATGTGTTGTTATGTAGTCACTTGTGATTAAACAACAATACTTTCACGATATGATACTTTGCTTTCAAAAAGCTTAACGGCAACATGAACTCACCTCCGTCGAAGGGGGAAAGGGAGGGGTACCCCATGCACCATAACACATGGATTAGACAATCAACAACTTTTCTGTACATTAAAATATTGTGCTGAAGTACGTATTATTCGCAGATGAATACGCATGCCCTAACCCCACACCTAACACCCACACCCCACCCCCCCCCCACCACGTCCCTGATCCCGTTTATTCCTTCATTGCATTCGATTGAAGTTTTGAAATGACATGCACATGTAACGTAAAAAGTATAATCATTATGACAGATTAAGAGATAAACCAACAACACAAAACAAAACAAACAACATAAATAGCGGATGATTAAGTAAAATGAAATATATAATAAACAGTCTGAAACAAATATTAATGCCATGGTAACGGCTATTTTTGCCTTTCAAGAGCTATAATTTTCGAACCCCTCATTTGTAAATGTGCTGTGCCTTTCCCATAATTTGTTTTTCCTGTTTCGCTTAAAATATTCAAGACTGGAAACTCATCACTTTATTTCTCTAAAATTAAGTTTCCTCTTTCTTTTATGCAAATGTTATTATTCTTGCTCTGCATTCTGCTTCTTAATGTCATTTTTTTATGATGCATTTATGTAATGTGAAAGGATTTTGGGTTGGAAGCCAGAGGCAATCAGATAGTTATCCTAATGGAAGTGAAATATGAATATTGATAACAAAAAAGGGGGGATTTCGCAATGACTGTATCAAATGTTCCCCACATGGTAATATTTGTACACAGTTATAGACCAAACTATACCAAACTAGACCAAAATAAACATAGCGCCACCTATACGAGCCTGATTGCGCGCCATGAACTTCTGTACTTTTCGCATTATCTTTAAAGAAATTGATGTAAATTTTATCAAATACAAATAGGTCTTTTTAACGGTTATAGCATTCACAATGTGTAGCCCACACGTGGGAGAGTGTTATTCAAGAATTTTGAGGTTTATCATTTTAATAATGAGCGTGTAATGACAGGTAATTTGAAACCATTTTCAGACTTTTC
>KN892022.1:5000-21775 GCA_000934455.1 Apostichopus parvimensis
GCTGAACCACTATTTTGATGTACAATTAATTACATTATGGCATGATAAATACATGTCGTGTTTACAAGGTTTTCAATATTTGACCTCTGGTGACCGCAGATGAATTTTGACCTCCCTAAACCAACGGAGTTCTTTTAGTCAATACTACACATCCACATATGAGAAGTAGCCATGCCTCTTGTCTAGAGGTATCCTCTTTACAAGGTTTTCATTGTTTGACGTTTGGTGACCTCAGATGACCTTTCACCTCTACCACCTATCATGAGATATTATGTTTACAGCACTTGACCTCTGGTGACATCAGATAACCCTTGACCTCCACCAACAGCAATAGGGATCTTGTTATTAGTAATACGGGGAATCCACATGCTAAGTATGAGATTTTTTCATTACAGTTTCCCATCTGGAGATATTGTGTTTACAAGCATTGTACAGTTTGACCTCTGGTGACCTCTAATGGTATTTGAAGTCCACCTAAAACAAAAAAGGTTCTTTTACTCAATACTGGGCATAAACATGTCAAGTATGAGATTCATCAAGGTTACCCTTCTTGAGATATCATGTTTACAAGCAAGGTCACACACAAACACACGCACACACACAGCAAAAAACAATAAAGTGGTACCTCTTGAACAAACCAACAGCGCATGTGTGATGCACCCTGTACGAAACTTTCACTGTGCGATGTTATCGATTAATGCCTTCACATAGGGTTACCATCCGTCCCTATTAATCGGGATTGTCCCGTTTTTTAAAGGAAAAGTGAGCGTCCCGGCCGGTAAGACAAATGGTCCCGATTTTCCCGGAAACGAATATACGCAGTACAAGTTTTTCGGATCAGACTCGCAATCGCCAAGTTATGTGTACATAAACAGCTCGTTAGCTGCTGTAGCAGACGACGACTCTGTATGGTAACCACTGATCTGTACACTAACAGGTGTACAGGTGTAGCCTACAGATCAGTGATGGTAACCCTGTAGTGTGCGGGAATACGAATCCACGTGCGTCGTTGTGAGTATCGTTACTGACGTGGGACGTTCAATGTTCTTCACTCATACCTGTTGAAGAATCCGGGACTCCTCAAGCAGATTAGTGTAGGGGACAAATATTCATGACTGAACTGAGTTGTGCTGTTCATTTTTGGATATTTTTCATGATGATGTAGTTGTGCAACCATGGTATTAATTTTATCACCAGTCCGCATGGAGTAAATGTGGTGCAAACCAGAAATAGCATGAATTACATTTCTGAAATAGGCCACATATTAGGCAAACAAAACTAGTGAAATCAGCCTTAAATATTGCACCATTTGGCTTCTAGGTAGGTCCCAAAATCAAATTTTTGCAAAGGGGAGGGGGACACCCCCTCCCATTAGACCGCCCTCCCAGATCAGTCCCACTTTCAGCTCAAAGAAAAATGGTAACCCTACCTTCACAGAAAACTTCGATCAAAGTAGATCATACAATACTAGTGTGCTAAATATGTCTAAACCAATTCCAAACATATCTAAATATATGTACGAAAAGCTACGGGTAATTTTGAACGGGTATATCTTCGTTGCAACAAGTGGATGCAGAACCTCGAAAGGAAGGTTTCTATGAATCTATGGTGATGACGTAACTTTTCCGACCAATCATAAACGACTATTTACGCACACTTGCAAACCTGTTTGGGGGGGGGGGGGAATCGCTACCGGGGACGCTAGTACTATTCTCTACTATGTATGTGTTGCCTGCGCATGACCACGCCGTCGTGATATCGATGTTTAATAACTGTTTTAATTGGTTGAGAAAGTAATACATGAACTCAACATATTTATAAATGCCTTTAAAACACATTACGTACTTTGTAAGCTTAAACCGTTCCCTGTAATAAATTGTATGATGTTTTCGCTATATGTTTTCGCTGTACTCAATGTGGTACGTAGCCTACTCCTTCACACGAAATACGAGATTGTTCCAAGCTTCCCTTCTTGAGATATCGTGTTTACAAGCAAGGCGTCACACACACACACATCCGCCTGCATGACTACATACATATGTTTACGATAGGTTTACGATTATCAAAAACTGACCTTTCCAAACAAAAACTAATCTTCTCTATTGTTTTAGAGAAACCAATGTATCCCTGAATCCGTATGTGTCTTCTGTCTTGACTTTGATAAATTGCAAATGGTAGCGCATTAAAAGCGTAATATACGAAAAAGGCTGGCGCACTTTCAATTTACGCTAAGGATTGAAATCCGCTACACGGCCTTCAGATTACTGACCTTCAGATCCCTGGAAGGCTAACAGCTGTGACCGATTTTGTCGTTGTGGCTGTTTTGTGCACACACAATATTTGCTTTCGCTAGAATATATATGAAGGGTTAAACAAAATTGAAGCAGCACCGGGGATCGCGTATTGTTCAGGTTGCACGGATACAGCGGTCATGTGCTAGACGTTGTGGTATTGAATACGGATAAAACATAATGGCGACGACATGTGATAAAGAGGTTCAGAAATCGAACTATTTAAACTCTGTTTCTGGACTAATCAAGCAAGACAAAGATGATCAAAGCAAGGATATAGCTCGATTATATGACGACTGGACAACATCCTATGATGAGGTAAAGTACAAGCAGAGATTTGTGATTATTGTATTCGCAGTTATTATCAAGATCTTGCAACATGATATTTCAATAATTTTGTTCTTTAAATGTATTCAATATAGACCCCAAATTATATGCACGTTATAATTACTAGAAGTTGACTGAATGTCCCAGTGAGGAAAATATCCTCGAAGGTTGTAATAAAACCAGTTTCAGAATTTTGACCAAAGCTGGTGACCATATTTGAATATCTAGCATATTTGGGACCAATACAGCATGTACCTTTATGCTACCGCATAGAGATCCTGATTGTGAACAAATGTCCAAACAACTAAAAGAGATATCCTGTTCCTTTCGGAGTAAGGGGTTAGGGCGGGGGCGGTAGGCCTGCATATCATGGCTTTCAATGTGTTAATCTCTCTTTTAGCTTAACAGAAGTTGCAACGATAACGTCGCTGAACCTCATTTGATTAGCCTGGTAATCTAATTTGTTTATGTTTATCTTCATAGACAAATGCATAGTTTTCACAGACTGGTGTCTTGTTTTTGGCATAGTCTCTCGATCTTGGTTTCCACGATTAAAATTCGAAAGACCGAAAGAGACTGTACTTGATTAAGACTTGATTAATACTTGATTAAGAGATTGTACTTTCTATACTAGTAACAGGCTCGGTGAAAACAAGATGTAATCCATACTAGTATTTGACACCCCCCTCCCCCACCCCCTTCCTTTTCTTTATAATCCCTACCACCATATCAACTGATGGGCGCACTTCAAATTGGAAAATTAAGTAAACTGCAATCCCCACAGAATTTTCTGTCTTTCGAAACATTTCATGTTGATGGATACATGACTAAATATTAGTTGAATCCCCTCAAATGAAATGTTTACAATACGCTATGGAGTTTGCCGTTGAATGCCATCAAATGCTGTTCTGCCGTTTATATTAACAGTTGTCGTTGAGGTAGGCCCTATACCTAAGTGTGTAAAAAAATGATATAAACATTACATTTGAAAATGCACCCTATAATACCACTGTCATAACAGTTTACCTGTATGATCTGGCATTTCAATAGGCTCTCGCGGTAGATCGCTGAAAATAGGAGCTGTGCAAGTGACTTTTTCCACACTCGTTCCCTTTGTTATAGGCTTTGCAAATTGATTACGTAACACACAGACTAACGCTCCAGATTAATAACCTTGAAAGGTGAAGAAGTTAGCATTGGCTAAAACTGAACGGCATTCTTTCTCAAGGGCGGGATATTCAAATGAACATTTAAAGGCGCAGTATTGTGTAGTAGAGTAGTATAGACGATATCATCATTTTAGCATTACATGAGAATTTCAGAGATTTAGCATATTTTCAAGGTGAATATTGTGAAAAACTTCAATGGCTATAGAAACGGTATACTATAGCAGCCAAACAGAACTTTCTCTAGGACTAAATTCTGCCCAAGGTCATCCTCTTAGACCCCTTACTAGAGATTTCATTCCAGTTTGCCAGTGTTTCGTGAAGTTTGTTTTTATCACATGCATTTCAACCACACAAAGATAATATGATACCCGGTTATGATTCACCCGCTAACTTGTGATACAAAAATATGAAATATGTAATTTTGCAGGACCTTGAAAAACTAACATACAAAGGACCAAATCAAGTGGCTTCTATCCTGGCTGAGTTCAGCGACAGTAAAGATATCAGAGTACTGGACTGTGGATCTGGGACTGGTTTAGTCGGAGAAGCGGTGAGCTATGTAGTTTCAATCATGTTTAAAACATGACGTCAGAGCAGGGCCTGTATAGCAACTCCCTGTAGCAACGCCCTGGTCAGGGTATCTTCATTTTGGTTTGCGATTTTGCTGGCGTGTGTGTGTGTGTCTGTGTATGTATATGTGGGTGTGTATGTGACGGCTATGTTTGAAAGGTCTGTTGTATAGACCCCAACTATGGCACGCTATCATGGAAAATTTTCTTGAGATTACGTAATCGACCTGCCTTGGTCATAAAATGACCTCTTTTTACCAATTAGTCTGCAACGCCTGCCATATATTTTTTCTTGTATGAGGGTCTTTGCGTGAACGCTGTATGATTAACTAAACTGTAGATATTCATGAACATATTTCCACACAGTGTTTACACAAAGAGCCTAATGGTGTTAAGAAGCTATGCATGCAGGCTAATTGTATAGCCTCAGGTCGATATACGACCGTGGCTAGTCGATTAAGTAATCACAAAACTTTCCTAGCTATAGCGTGCTCTAATTAGAGCCAATGATGCATATCTTTCAGCACGGTATGTCATCAACCACAAGATGAGTCGATGTCATGCTTGGTAGGTTGATGCTCCATGAAACGTAGATTTGCCCTATTGCTATTGGCTCCCATCTCATGAATATGCATGTTTGGGTGGGCCTTAACATAAAAGTCTTAAAATGGCAATATATCTTCAACCCCTATGTCTGATATAGTTCATACTTGGTATGGTGATGTGACTACATAGTAAGTACATGTTTATGAGATCATAATATTTAAACTCATTAATATCCATGTATGTATCTGTTTCTAATATACTATGTCACTAAATAGTCTTTGTCAACATAGTAACTGATACCTGGTACCTTCCTTTACACGTTACCGCATTAGTCATTATAGACAATCCCTCCTCATTTTGGTGTACACAAGTTAAAGAACATTAGTTTAACATGTATAGCTTACCACACTATGACTATGTCTAGGCATCAGAACCACTAAACGTTTTCGTTTTTTTTTTTTGGATTTCTCTGCGCGGATACCCTAATATACGCAACAAAACATAGCACGAAAGTGTACGTATATCTGATTCACATGCTAAGAGTGAAAAAAAAAGAACTTATGACAATAATCCTAACCCCCAGAAAATATTATCAGTATAGGTACATGGTAGCGACGTAATATATTCAATTAATTATGACATTTACCTTATAGTTCGAAGGCTTCTGTCCCCCTGCCAACGAGATATTAATATATCTTAGGTTCATTATCTATATATCTTAATATGTATGCATTAAGATATTAACATATTGAGATAAGAGATATTAATATCTCAGTATGTCAGTATGAGATGTTGAAATTTTGAGATAGAAGATTTTAATATCCTATATATGGTAGCTGTACATTAAGATAGTGAAGTTTTTGTGCTAAAAGATCTAAATATCTTAATAATATTTGCATATCTGAATGTCATCGATATATTGAAATATTACGATACGATATCTTAATATCCTCATATCTGTATATTAAAATATTGTAATATTTAGATACGATATCTTAATATCCTAATATCTGTACATCAATATATTGAAATAATGAGATACTAATATCTGAATATCCTAATATATGTATCCCTTTAGATATTGGCATATTTAGATATGAGATCTCAATATCTGTACATTAAGATAGTGAAGTATTGTGCTAAAAGATCTAAATATCTTAAATAATATTTGAATATCTGAATGTCATCGATATATTGAAATATTACGATACGATATCTTAATATCCTAATATCTGTACATTGAAGTACTGATATACAAGATCTTAATATTTTAATATCTGTACATTAAGATATTGAAATATTGAAATATGAGATCTTAATATCCCAATATCTGAAAATGTTGGTGTTTTTGGTTACGATGCCGAATGTACAGTATGTACAGCGTGTATGTAATCTTTGCAATCGTGATGGCGTGTATGTACAGTATATGCAAGCCATATAATACCCGATTATACATGTCTATACAGTGCATTTATTGATATAAAAATTCCAAAGGTCACTCTATTATAGAAAGTCAAATGTCAAACTGTGTCTGACTTGTACAAGTACCATTGTGGTTAACTTCTTTCAAGTAAAATTCTCAAAGCACACTCCGGGGGCTAAATTTGATTACTTCACAACCTTGCTGGAAATGAAAAAAAAAAAATCAAAAAATAACACCTGTTCTTTTGGCTATCATGAACATGTCAAACGACAGAAATAGCTGCTATAAGAATATAATGACTTTTGCATGAATCGTTTGAAGGAATGAAAAAAAAATTATAATAATGAAAGCATGTACTTCAAACTTGAGTCGGAATCGGAGTGATGGCGTCATAGTATGGTCATTTGTCAAATTTGCGACGAGATTTGCATCCACATGGATTCCCTCCCTACTTATTCAGTTATGTTTTCCACGTTTTAGTTGAAAGATGCTGGCTTCACAAATCTTTATGCTGTGGATATATCGCAGAAGAGTCTAGACATTGCTGAGAAGAAAGGGATATACCAAAAACTTGTTTGTGATCAAGTTGGAAAGGAGCGCATGCCGTTCACTGACAGTAAGAAAGAAACATTTCATTCCTTTCACCGTCTTGTTCGAAAGAATGTATTTATTTATGATAGGCTATTGTTTTCTGCTTATTAATAGTCAACGCTGATCATAAGCAGACCTCTACTTATAGATATATTCTGCCGAGTCTGTTTTTGTAAATTGCTACTCTTTGAAAGGATCATTATAGTGCTCTGTTGTTCATAGAAAGTTAACAAGAACATGTTTCGGTTGAAATAGAATTTATAAAAAAAAAATCGATTAACATTAAATTTAGGCAGGCTGAGAGGAACTGACGTCATAATTCATATATCCTTAAAGGAGCGTTCTAGAGATTTAAAGCTGAATATTTTGAAAACATGGATAAACCAGAACTGCCAAAGTTACCCTTTACACACTTTTAAAGGATTTGAATGTAGTTCTGGTTTGGGGAGGGGGGGGGGGGGAGGAGGGGACCTCGAGCTACTTTAGTTTGATCATGGAAGGCAACTTGTCAATAGAAACAGCCCCCCCCCCCCCACCCCATCTGATCTTACAACCACTTTCAAGTAGGTGCCCTTCAGAAAGTTTCTCATTACATACAGTGGGGAGGTGAACTCTTTACCCCTCAACAGGCCGCGAAAAACGTGTCCTCATTTATTCAGATATATTAAGATAAATCTATGCTATTTGATGGCACGACCGTATCGGTTGGTATAGAGCAATATATTCTAGCCATAGCGGCGAACCGTGAAGTTTCTTACAAAGGATCTTAAATGGCTTTGAAATCTTTTCATAGTTTCGTTATATTTCTACCGTACATCGTATTCGTACGACTGCATGTTGAACTAGCTGGCATATCTAACACGCTAAATGATAGGACTTCATACAGTGTTTATATCGTTACCTGAATCTGTGTTATGACGTCTTTTTGTGTTAATTTCTAATTGCTTTGAAGAAGGTAACATTCATGCATGTGATAACTGGTCTTATACCAGGCTAAGCACCATAACCATACAGCTACTTGGCATTATATATTAGTCTACTATACGGCTACCACGTGTAATTGCATATGGAATTTCCTCAGGAAGCAGTTAGTGACCAAAGGGTTGACGGGCAGTAAGCCGCATAGAAGCATGCTGAATATGATATTGGTTATCCAGGATAATATACAGGAATAAGGATAAGTGAGGATAATATTCACTGAACTTTTGAAAAGTTCAAACAGAGACAAACCAGAGTGTAAGCATTGCAGTGACGTTTCCGTTGTCAGTTTTATGGAAATTGCAGACTTGTTTGATTCCTTGTTAGAAAGCAAAGGAATCTATGCGATAATGCGATATTGATGGCGTATGGGTGTGCGTGTGTGTGTAAGTGCGGGCGTGTGTAGGTGTATGAATGACGACTGAAAGTACATTTTGGATGAACACCATACTCGAAAGTGGATGGACTTTTCTTCAGCACAAGAACCCTACTAATTTTTGTGAATTTCAATGGTGGAGTTCAAAGTCTGAAAAACTTGTCAAGACTAAAATACCATAAGTAAGCTTGAACAAAGTTCATATAATAAAAATATAATAAACATAGCTGGAAAAGTAGACATTAGCGACAGGATCAACGAAACGGCGCCCAAACAAGCATTCGTCTCACTTAAAGACCACAAATAAAATGTCCAACACAACTCCAAACCAGCAGAGTCATTAACTCAACGAAACCAGAGATAGGACGCGTGAGCAAGATAATGCTCGACCGTATAAATGGCAATATAAGATCGATAACCGGTGTTAACCAGTAGAGAAGTACCACTGCTGTGCTGGAATGGTTCAGCAACCTCCAGGAGAAGAAAAACACCTAACCCTTCTGGTCTTCGACATCGTGGATTTCTATCCTGTAAAATAACCAAGAACCTCTTAACCAAGTGATTAGCATGTTTCAAACAGCATACCACCATCCGTAGTGCCGAACACCATTATGCATGCCATTCGATCACTCCTTTATAACCACAAAGGCATCGTTTTGGAGAAGAGAAACACGGCTAACCAATTTGAAATAACCAATTTGATGTCTCGATGGGTGCATGCCTTTGACGGAGCCGAGGTTTGTGAGTTAGTTGGGCTGTTCATACTATATGAACTTGAGAAACAGCTCGTCACCAGTGTAGGGTTTTACAAGGACAATGGTCTCGCGGTCACGTGGTCAAACTCAGGCAGCAAGGCTGACCGAATAAGGAAAGACCTCATAAGATCTTCCAAGCGTGAGGACAGTCGACGTCCTTGACATAACTTTGAATATGGACACAGGCTCATATCAGCCCTATAGAATAGCAACGATCCATGAACCGGCCTACATAAACCGACTCTCTGACTACTCAAACACAGTCATAAGAAACATACCACAAGAAATTGCCAGAAGGATCTCCGAATTATCATTTGACAAAGGAAGCCGCACCCATCCATAATGCTGAACTCAAATACCGCCGGATATATACACCCATAAAAATAGAATACAGCGGCATACGGAGACAACACGAAACAGAGAAAAGGAACAGGTTGTACAGTTTGGGGCACACTTCATAGAGCTCATCAACAAACACTTTCCGCTGGGCAGCAAACTTTATATTGTCAAGATAAGCTACAGCTGTATGACGAACATGCAGCAAATCATCAAGTCCCACAAATCAGAACTCATGAAAAAGTTCGACCAGAAACCTCAAGAAGAAACAACTGCAGCGCGGGAACTGTCTAGGTCAATTTCGTCATCTATAAGGTCACTGTCAAATCCGATGACAACACCGTGTTCCTATACATAGGTCTGGCCAGTTCAAATTCAATAATCACACAAATTCATTTAAACATGAACGTTACAGAAATGAAACTGAACTCTTTAAGTACATTTGGGAATGAAAGCGAGAAATATGGATTACTCAATAAGGTGGGGACATCATAAAAGCAATGAAGTACATATAGGCGCCAATCGGGACTATATGTAACCTGTGCATGGAGCAAAAACAACAGATAATCCGTTTAAGCGATACCATATTGATTAAACGAACTGAACTCATATCCACGTGTCACTTTGGCAGCATGCACAACCGAAAACCTTCCAACCGTACGAGAAGCATGTAAATATATCATTTTAGCATTACTTTGCCTCAATTTTGTTCAGTTCTCATTTCATATCTCGTGAAAGATTATTTCCATTCCCATCAAGATGCTTACACTCTGGTTTGTCTCTGTTTGACCTTTTCAATAAGAGTGAATATTATCCCCCCAGTAAATAAACCTGGTGATTGTATATTATCCTGGATAAACAATATTATATTAAGCCAAGCTTCACTGTCAGAAGCTTCTACATTCTTAAATTGAGCACCATCTTTCAGTTTTGGACAAAACATAAACTAATATGTGGCATCATTGTCCTATTCTGGTTTTTCATTGTTTTAACCTATAAACTTTCAAAAGAAATTTTTACACGAATTCAAACAATAACTAGACCTAAATCTCTTATACTTTTGAACATGTAAATTCGTAGTTCAGTCGTTCAGTCGTTCTTGATTCTTCTTTCTCCCTCATGTAGCGATAAACTTTTGATAATGATGTTATATACCAATACTTTGTTTTAAGCTGGGATAAGCCTACTCATTTCAAGTGTGTGAATTTGTATGGATAATCTTACGGTGGTCCTAAAGGGACATACGAGTTGTAGACTAACTGTGTACTGTATCATGACAACACGACAAAATACGACATTTGTCGTATTTAACTCCACAAAAGCTTACAAATCTGTCTAGATGTCGCGTAATAATAACACTAAGTCTATAACTCACCTGTCCATTCGGAACCACGGTATAATCTACTACGTTAGGTGTATTAAAAGAAGAAGAATCACAAATGTGTCCCAAGTGTCAATGATGTTGTCTGTGGTGAAACTTTTCTCCCAATTAAAACATCATTCTTGTTCATTTTTTTTATTATTAATTCCTTCAGATGAGTTTGACGCACTGGTTTGCATTGGATGCGTTGGGCCGTCTCACATCAGCCCCGTTGCGTTTCGAGAATGGGCCAGGATCGTGAAGCCTGGTGAGCCTAACGTCACATTGGTTGTTAGCGTGTAGAAATAAATCCTCCGGTCAGGGTGGGATGAAAGCTGGGGAAGGCATGCTGCAGGATAGGGTCGAGGGATTGAAAGTTTGGTATATTTCCCAACCTCTTGCGACGTGCATAAATTAACACAAAACACTTGTCCGCTGCGTCATTTTGATTCCCATCGCACACACCCCACCCCACCCTCACCCACCCCCACGATTACCCACATGGAATACTCTGGTTATCTTGTTTTATTAGTTCAATTTACAGAAGAGCTCCTGCGTAGATAAGACAGCTTACCTTGATCGTAGTTCTCAATAATACGCATGAAGGAAACACTAAAATGCGAAGTCTTGTTATATGTTAATTCATAAATATCCAAGTTGGACCTACATGTAGCCAACTTATCATCAAATCTGACCAAAATGATGTTTTAATATTCATATGGAAAAATTCTGCGCCGACATTGGTGTGTATTAATCTATATCATTCAAAGTTAAGAACAGAACAATGAAAATACTTATCTAGCGGCAGGGTTGAGTCTGCATGGAGGGGAGACCGTCACATGATGGACATCTCAATTAATTAATTTTTCATCGCTCCAGACACTTTGCTACATTTCAGTGTGGTTTACTAACTAAAGCCAGGGCGAATAGCATACAGCTACAGACACACGATGACTTTACTGGGTAAATACCCCCATCACCCCTGCCCTGAAAATAAACACTGCACTACAGTTATTAATGGTTCCAACGAACTTGATCGTCTGCATCATGAAAGAATTAAGAGAGACGACATTTCAACTTTTCCTTGTTTTGTTTTGTTTTGTTTTTTTCTTTAGGTGGTGTTACCGTCTTTTCCGTCCGTCATTGCTACCTCCAGGTTACCCAAGGGGAAGAAGAGTTACATTCAGAGAGGTTCGCCGAAAATTTCAATGAGATCTTGGAAGAATTAAGAAGCACCAAGAAAATGGAAATAATGACCAAGAAAAATGTGCCTAATTTTATGGGAAACTCTCATGCATTTGTTTACGCTATGAAAGTGTTATAGGATGCATGCATGTGTTTTCATGAGTAACTACATTACTGTAAGCTCCTTGATATGTAATTCTGTTTTTGCGCTATACCTTGTACGAGTTCCTCCATTTCTCTAAGAAATTAATATGCATTTAAAACTACTAACATACAATGTTATTAAAGCAGCCTTTTGCTTTCAAATAATTTCATCATTCCAATAAAATCGTCTAGGGTTGGTGATATTTTGTTTTACGTTCTGTGATTTTGTTTTTACCCCAGGCTCATCCCTGGTGTATCATTGGCATTTGATAGGCAAACCCCTTTACGCTTAAGCCCTCTTTATGAACCTTCCAGAATCATTATTCGTCATACAATTCTTGGTAATGACTTATACACCACCCCACGGATTGTCCGTTGGTACCCATGTGTTACAACTGCTCATCTCGTGATCTTTGTGTGCACATGCTTTTAACTCTTTCAATTTGTTGGATTTAGCATTTTCTTTTTGCATGCTATTAATCTTAAAGCAGTATAGTCTTGTTATCCCAAACAATGAAGTTAAAGTGATATATTGAACTTTGTTCAAAGTGATATATACCATATCTGCTATTGCTATTCATGATAGATATGCTTGCTTATCGCAATTGTTTGTCGTCCGAAGTTGATTGTTTCTATACTTCTTTTGTTATATTCTTTAAGGAAATTTCCCTTTATTCCGAATTTTCCCAACGGTGAATAAATTTGTATCCAAAAACAACCTGTTAATTATTTTAAATCTCTTTCTGGTATCTCTGTGTCAGTTGGGACCTTAATTTATTATTAGAAAGTTAAATGTTTACATTCCTCAGTCAAGTCTTTAGAGTAAGGATATTCAAAGATGACAAACTTAGATTAGTCTCGGTTTCTTTAATTAATGTTTGGTTTCGATGATAATCGTAACCTGTGCATTCATGCAGGCGGAGAGAGTGCGTGTGTGTGTGTGACGACTGACGCCTCGCTTGTAAACACGATATCTCAAGAAGGGAAGCTTGGACCAATCTAATATTTGGTGTATATGAGTACCATATTGAGTATAGAAGAACCCTTTTGTTTAGTAAGGAGGTCAAAGGTCATTTGGAGTCACCAGGAGCCAAATAGTGAAAACCTTGTTAACACGATATCTCAAGGAGGTAAGCTTGGACCAATCTCATATTTCGTGAGTAGGAGGACCACATTTAGGAGCAAAAGCCTGTATTTTTTGTGGAGGTCAAAGGTCATCTGGGGTCACCAGTGGTCAAATTGTGTATACCTTGTTAACACGATATCTCAAGAAGGAAAGCTTGGATCAATCTCGTATTTCGTGTGAAGGAGTACGGTACCACATTGAGTTCAAGATCGTTATAGTTTTTGGTGGAGTTCCAAGTCCATTTGGGGTTCCTAGAGGTCAAATTGTGAAAACCTTGTAAACACAATAACTCAAGAGGGGAAGGTTTGACGAATCTCATATTTAGTATGTAGTTGGTACACGTTCAATACAAGATTTTATTGAGGTCAAAGGTCAGTTGGAGTCACCAGACGCCAAATTGTGGAAACCTTGGTTGATAAGCTACCGTATCTCCCACCGACCAGCCAATCAGATAACATGTGCGTTACGCCTTATACGAATAGGAGGCTATTGGCAATTGGAAATGAGCTTATGGGCATCCGTAGAATCTAAAACTGAAAAGTCGAACATATTTGCATTGGCTTCAACGTGCCGCACGGAAGCTTTACTTTTCGTGAAATTAAGGAGTATTATTTGTAGTACAGCGGTTCTATTGCACGTTTTCCGTCGTATCTCTTTCAGGTTGGATGTAGTTTCGTTGTGACCAGGCAGCGTTTATGAAATTTAAAGGGTGTGAAGACTCGCGCAAAAAGAAACGTCTAATGCCGGTAATTTGACCTAGTTTCGATTGAGGTGTAACAGAAGTGGTCAACACCACCATCGATCCCAGAAAATAACAACTTGAACAAACCTGGATAGACCTGTGAGCAAGTTTATGTTGGCAAGCAACGGTTGGGTAGAATAGGGTTCGTTTACACAACAACGTGAAGAATACGAGGCAGAATACCAATACACTTAAGATGGCTAAACATCTCCTTTAATATTTTTTTAAGGCATTTTCCTAATTCGCAAAGTATAGCAAAATTTAAGGAGTTTTGAGACAAGTTTGCTGTTGTTGCTGCTAGGATTTTTGGAAGATAGATGCTCTTACAACCTCAGCTTTTCATTGCGTAAAAGACCGCTTTGATTTAGGCAGTGTAATGGAGTAATAGCGATATTTTTTCGCGCTTCAATCTGCAGCTTAAAGACAAGATAAATAACGGGACAAATATATGAAGTCGCGCTAATCGAGCAGCGGTTCAAAGTAGCATTAAGGTACTCTATATGTTTAGGACTCGCGCACACCTAGCTACTGTTTATAGTACATACCTAGTACTATAGGAGCCATAATGTAACAGAAGCCAAGCTATCTTCGTAGGTGTTTTTTACAGACGTTTTACTTTTAATTGTTTCAGACATTACAGTAGGCCTAGCTGCTTATTAAAGGATTCTGCGCCATGTTTTACTTTGTTCAACACTTACTATTGGTGGAAAAAGTTTAAATTTCATACTGCAAAGAAACATGACTTTCCAATGCGCAATTACGTAGCACCATGTATCTGCCTAACTGCCTACCCTTTGTTCATAGAAAGTATTGATGTTGCAGATCTTAACTTTGGAGACTTGAACAACAATCGTAGGCCTAGTGGCGAGTGGAATTTGGCGAGTAGATCTTTAGTCACAGTCGCCAAAGTAGCGAGTACTTTTAAAAATATTTGTCGAGGCCTGAAAACCTTGAAAACATGATTTCTCATGGTAGAAATCATGGATACTTTTCATACATGGTATATGGATTTGCCATATTGAGTACAATAATCCTATCGCTTGTGCAGAGGTCTTATCTCCGATAGGTCATCAGAGGTCAAACTCTGAAAAACCTTTTAGATGATATATAACGATGGAAATCGTGGATACCTCTAATACTTGGTGTGTGGATTCATAACATTGAGTACAACACCCCTACTGTTTTTTATGGAGGTGTGAATAGCCACGTACAGTAGACTGACCTGTGTTTATCTTGCCATAGTTTTATTGTAACAGCTAGTTCTGGTTATACTAACAAGCAGAAGTCTAGTGCATTGAAGCCATCGAAAACCTCAATGCATTTTGCATTCTGGTTTTGAATAGAACTGACGCACAAAGAAATGTCCTCCACGAATTAAAAGGATTGTCTGGTGGCCCAAAGAAGTAACCTTAAAAAATAGTAAATAATTTTCCAAACATGTTGTCAAAGTATGAGAACGCTAATGTTGCGTTTGACAGAGAAACGATTTTTTAATCGTTAAGGATAGACATTTCAAATATGATTTGAACAGTACAGAACGTGACGTCAGCTATGCTATTGCAGATTGCGACATAACCTACCCTCCGCACAGTACCTATACGGTAATCACAACAAAAACAGCGTTTGTATACAGATAAATTTCTTCCTTAATTTCCGGTGAAATCTCTTAAAAATTAGATATGTTTTCAAAAACTCCTTAAGCCGCCATGTACTAGATCGGTGGTTCCGTGGTCTTTGTGTAACACAAGATAAATTTTAACAGCAGACTCTGAGTTGTCCAGGCTATGCATCGCGCTATCCAGCTCCAACGCGAAAAATGTTCGCACGTAGGCTATACTCAAACGTTGACAATCGGACAGTTCTGCGATGACATCGATTCCGCCAAGTTTCATCTTTCGGTTTAACGAATACTTTTCAAGTTTCCTTTTACTGTTAATTTGATCCGTGAATTTTATTTCAGCGATTTCGAAGAACAGTTAATGAACTGTGGTTTGAGTGTGAGTTTACTATGTGCAACGCTATACAAGTACACCAACTGAGCATCGTAGTATATACGTTCGCGAGTATGTACGTTATATATATATGAGGCAATCCAATGTGCTTACACGTGAGTTTATTTGCTGCGGAATTTGGAGTGCTAACTTCAAGTCGCCTGTTTTGCCTATCTGCAAGCACTACGTCAATCACCATATTGAAGCGTTCGAGCAAACGGTACTTTTGGTGAGAAACTGGTGAATTTGAAAACCAGATTTCTACAAGAAGAAAACGTCGAATGGGGACAATTTTTACATGGCTAGAAAGAGAAAAATAATAACTACAAGGACAATGTATCAAAATCTTCCACCAGACAATTCCTTTAAGTGCACTGGGTAGATATAAGTTTAGGCTATTGTGAGAGAGGTCATTTATATGAATACTGCTTAAAAGGGGAATTTGCAAACCGACCCTGGAGCAGTACCAGGCTTGAGCGCAAAGGAATAAAGTTCATCGAAGCTGCTTTTCATTGACAGGCCTTGGGGTGGGAGGAAAGATAAAAGTCTGAATTGGAAGATTATAGCTTATAACGGAGATTATTGAGCCAATATTGGTCGGAAGCCTTTTCAAATTCGGGTAACCATGTTTTCTGACATTTTCTTCAATCCTGTTAAAAAAGTTTTGAAATGTATCCCCGTTGTCATTGATTGAACCGTCCTACAGTTTTTTTTTTCTAACTGCTACGAGATTTTGTTGTTGTTGTATCATTTCAACTTTTTGTTTCTTTGTAACAAAAATTCACCGATTGAAATAAAGAATAATGGTAGAAGAACATTTCGATTCAAATCAGTGATTTTTTCTCAAATATATACACTGATTAAAG
>KN892023.1:0-16433 GCA_000934455.1 Apostichopus parvimensis
CCTAATGTTATAAGATTGACAATACAATGCAAAGCAAGGCCTATTGTCATAAGGTTGATAATAGAGTACAAGGTTAGGCCTATTGTTATAAGATGGACAATAGACTAAAAGAGCAAGGCTTATTGTCATAAGTTTGACAACAGAGTATTATATAAGGCCTATTGTTATAAGATTGACAATAGCATATTAAGCAATTTAAGAGTGGATTTTACATAAATTTGTATGTTCAAACATATTCCTTGCTTCTATAGTAGCAGGAGCCATGGCGTGACCTTATTCATAAAACATGCTAACAGGCAATATACAACAATGACTGTATGGAACAGGGTCAAATTCTTCAGTTTGATCAAATGTCAGATTTTACAATTTTCACTATTTTTGATAAAAACAAAGAAGCCAAATGCAGTTTAAGACATATATATGTCACTTTATTCGTATGGAAAGTTTCTAATAACAGAAGAATTTGGAAAGCCATAACTGCATGTTCTATAATGTCTAAGTACCGAGTTTCCCTTTAATTTGTTGGAATGCCAAAATAAAAAAAATTAGAAAACTGGTGGTACAAATTTGCTGGCTGAATGAGAGTTCACTCTGAAAAAAGCTGATCTCTAGCAGAGAATCCAATCTTAACCTGACCAATTTCTCATTCCCCAGTGTGAACAAGACTGAGCTGTGTTTATACTGTTTATCTACATTTCTCTGGTGCTCCGTGCCGCATTTGTTTGGTGTAACTTTCAGCCTCTGCTCCATACAAATCAATGGCGAGACATGGGACTCTCCAAATTGAAAAACAACCTCCGCAGCTTATAACGAACAAGTCAAATCAGCTAGCATCGGGTTCGGCAGAAAAACAAACAAAAGAAACCGACGGGAAACGACAAAAGTAGCGGCATGACGCCGAACTGACACGTGAAAAACAGACCAGGATGAATATCACGAGTACATTGTACGGAGACATCAGAGGGTAAACTTCCCGACGAAAGACAATACTGATAATTGGCCATTTTGTCCTCGATGGTCAACTCGACTAAACCCTGCGGAGAAGTTTCGCAATTCGCAACAGGTTCTCCTTTTTCGGTAAAAACGATTGGACAGCTGGTGCAGAAAATTTCTCTCATTTTTTGATCTATTTACTTCCCCCTACTGTTAATTATAGACCCCCTGTGCACCTCTTTTTGAAAATAAAGAAGAAAAAAACAAAAAACAATAATACATCAAACAAAAGATTCCAAAGATCACAATGGGACAACTTTTTTTTGTTTTGTTCTCATTGTCGAACAAGAGAAGGATCTGTGACGACGACGGAAAGACCGAGGACCGTAGGGGTACATTCCAATCCTGAAACAATGGATGTATGCAAACAAACATCCTTTCCACAAGTTGTGTAACAATTGGTTTTGTCATTACACCCCTAAGGAGGCCTCTGTCACTCGCTTGAATCGTCAAAACCGTTTGCACTTTCCCGAACAGCGGGGTCCTTTTGTACTCTTAGTGATCCCACACCCAGATGACATGGTGAGATATTCCATATTACACCCCATGTCCTGTGTATCACTGCCCGAACTGCCCCTCTTTTCTATTCTTTTCTTTTTTTTGGCAGCCAGTCCTCTTTAAACTAATTACCCTGATCGATATGCATGCTTAAAGCAGGAACCAGGACTGCTGAGGTTGTGCAGAGACAGGTAAGCGAGGAAGTGCAACGCACTGATCTTAGTGCACCAATCAAGAACTCTCTATGTAAATGTTCAACAGCAAACATTTTACAAAATGTATGAGAGAGCGACCATATTCTGATGAAACATTAATAAATGTACAATAAGGGTAATATACTACACCTGATGGCAGATAAAAAGAAATAGGTAAAAATTTAATTTTACAAATTTTTCTCACAACGGATACCTCTGAAGTAAGTTTACAAGATCCCAATTTTGTTTACTATACATGTACCATAAGTCAGAACTTTTAAATAATACAGAACAACAGTTACATGCAGAACATGCACACAACATTACTGTTCTCAATGATAGAGCTCTAATCCCATCGCCTAGATTAAAAAAATTGCCTTCGGCAACGAAATCGACCAGAAAGCCGAGAGGCTAAGTGATTTCACGTCACGTACTGTACTCCATAGGAGAACATTTAAAAGGACACTGTACTCAATCTTTTCAGAATTTGACCATTGCTACCAACAAGATACTGGAACTCATATGGGACGTACACATCAGTTGTAAAAGTTCATCCTAGCGTTACAAGGTTTTAGACTTTGACCTCTTGTGACCTGAAATGACCTTTGACATACACAAAATACACAGCAACATTCTTGGCTGAGGTGCATCTCATTACCTTTAGTCAATTGATGCTTTGCTTTTGGAAATAAAAATGTATTAGGTTTCAAACTCTGACCTCTATTGACCTCAAATGACCTTTGCCATATATCCACATATAAAAACAATAAGATTATTGTACTGTACTCAACAAGATGCATCTTGATATCAATCCCTTCCTAGCTTTTACGATTGGAGTTATCATGCTTACAAGGCTTTCGGACTGTTACAGGTCTCTGTTGACCTCAAATGACCTCTGATCTCCAAAGATAGGGTGCTTGTATTCACTGAGGTGCATCCAATGTACAGGTATTAAGTATGAACTTCACACAAGCTTCACTTTGGGACATAATGTACACAATGGGCACATCACCATACCTTAAATGACTTTTGCATTAGGCAAGATATATATATTTTAAAAAAAATTGGAAAACTTCATAACCCTGAATCTTGCTTTTATCCAGGACCCTAAAGATCCCAGATATGCTCATAGGATACTTGCTTTAAGAACAACAACAAAGTCACAGAGAGAAGAAACTCTGCTTGGGGTACAAGTTATCAAAGAGAAGGCCAAGGTCATCAACTACTGTGCATTTCCTTTCAAAACAAGGCAAAAAGATGTAAGAAGATATCCTGCAAGGAATATCTCTTAGAATATTTATGAAAATGGATTATTGAATTAAAAAGAAAAAAAATAATAAGAAATTATTCTATCTCAGAAAAAGAACAAATACACTTTAAACTCTATGAGCTCTCCTTCTAACTGTTTAGGACAAATGAGGATGGGGAGTGATGGAGGGAGAAGATGGGGTGCAACCGTATATAATTAATCAGGGAGGCTCAGCCTCCACTCCCCCCTAACCCCCCCCCTCCCCTTCCTACCCCCACTGGTAGACAGAATGTTACAAACCTTCCTAGTGTACAGTCAACATGTAATATACCATACAACCTAATCAGTTGAAAATTCTTGCAAAATAGTTGCAAAATATAGCACCTTTTTGTATCTATTACAGCACCCTCAAGTTTGCAATCATTTCTCATAGGGGAGGGGACTCTTCACACAATGTACTGGCCTTAGCACAAAAACCAGTTGTAGCTGGATTTTATAATAAATGTTTAAAAAAAAACTTCAAAGATTTCTGTACTTCAGGAAAAGCACTGCAGAAATTAAATGGTACAGATCTAGAAGGGACAAAATTAAATATCTCGACAGGATGCTGTATGGTGGATTTATTGTGCACAGCCAAAGTTCTCATAAAACTCGTGGAAAGTTTTCTCATCATTAATGCTGAGCACGGACTCGGTTGCCCGGTTGCAAGATCTTTCATCGATCGGTCTGAAGTATGTTTATCTTAAGTAATTATTCAATATTCAGTTATTATCGATTTCCCATTATAATTTTTATACGGTGTGATGAACCAGTCATTACGTTACGGTACAGTATGTCAAGAGAAATGGACACAAAAACATAACTGTAGTATTATTTATGGTGGTCTTCAACAGAAGACAAAGCTGTTTTTAATAATAACGTACCTGTTACTATTAATAATTATGTAACTGGTATTATTGAGTAAGATGTAAGTAGTTACCTTACATGAAGTTTGCAGTAACTTATTATCAAAACTAAAGGAAAGTTAACATGTCTTTGTAGTCACAACATAGCCATATAGCCTTTTAATACTGTACACATAGCAAAACATCATACTTGCTTTTTACAACTATCATGTTCTAAGCTGTACATTTGTATAATGAACACAGGTATCCAGGGACCAACAGAAATTAACAAGACAGGAATTATTTTAGAAAAACATGAAAAAACAAAAAACATTACTAGTACTCAGATATTCCTCTCTTTTTAACTTTTTTTTAATTTCATGTCTCTCTTCTTTTCTTTTACACTATGACCATGATAAACATTAAAATTCTAACTTAAAAATTCCCCTCCTCTGAAGCTCGGAAATCAGATCCCTAGATTCAAGTACTTCGTCGTATTAAAATTTCATGACAAATATTAAGAAAAAAAGAATATTCAAATTTTTCTTACCATGGTTCGAAACAGTTAAATTAAAGGCCTTGGGTAATTGCTTCACATCAGGTATAAGTAGAAATGGAGATCCTTGTTGTATGACTTCACCAGTCTGCTGGTCCAGCCAGCTGTACAGTAGGTCAGATCGGTCAGGGAAGAAACCTATCAAAACAATAAACCGGATATTGACATGAGGTGGAGGAGAGGTCCCTAGGAGCGATACTATATTTATACATCAAACAGTCAGTTATTTTGTAAACAAAATAAATTCAAACTGTCAGCTATATGTATCTAGAAAGAAATTGAGAACCATTTTCAGACCAAAATATGCCAACTATTTGTAACAAAACTTTTTAATATTTACAATATTATCTTACCAAGGATTTGATGGACAGGGGGGCAATGACACACAGACATTTTGAGAGTTTTCTAGAAAATTGTAATATCATTCATTCAGAGAAGCGTGGATTGCTTGAAGGTCACATAACATGCCATGGTGAAAACTGAAAAAATTCTTTCTTAAAAAGTTTAGCTGCTGCTCATGGTTAACTGCATATTTTTAAATAGGATTGTGAAGAAAAGGGAGAAGAACTATCGATTTTTATTGTATCAAAATTCGGTAAAATCTTCCCTGTTCGGCCTTAATATTAAGGTGAAGTGTTGTCGACAAGCAGATTGTTCAGTAGAAAGATGTTAAACCATGGCAACAGATATTCCAAAACTGCCCAATTATGCTTCAAAGAGTGTTTTTAAGGCCTTCTTGAAACTTTGTGACCATATCAACATATTTATTTATATCTGTCAAGTTTTGTGTGATGATATTTTCCCTTACAGCAAAATGTAAGCATTCAAAACTTGAACTGTGTAAATATACATGTGATGAGTTGAGGGTGGAATATAAGGTGGGTTGGAGAGGGGATGTGGGTGGGGTAAAATGAAAATATATTGTGTAACTATTAAGTGTACTGTGTAGAATGTGGTGTATGTGGTAGGGGGGGGGGGGTTAAGGGTGGCAAATAGGAAGTGGTCAGGGCATAATTTATCCAGTATTGCATGGCAAAAAAACTATGCAGTAATAGCAAGTTGTTAACATAGGAACCATATTATATTATAACAGACAAAGTTCAGATCCATTTAAAACCTGCTACACAAAATTTGAACACTCCATTATTCCCTGTTGGGAATAGTTCCTGTAGAACAAGATGACAATATGAATTTTATTTTATAAAGCGTAAAATCCACAAAAGTGCTCTAAAACGCTATGTAACAGTCAATAAAAAAAATATATGACACAAAATATGTAGTAAAAATGCAAAATATGATACAATATAAATGAGTATGAAAAATAAAAAGCATGCACGTTTGAGTTTGTTGGAGTATTGCACATGAATAGAATTTAATACACAGTTTAAATATTGCTGTAATGCTGTCTAAAAAGGAAGGTTTTCAGCTTTGACTTGAATGTTGTAAGACTAGAAAGTAGAAACAGTTCTGAGTTCAGCTAGTTCAGGTTGAGTTCAGCTGATGTATACTAGTGGTTGTGACTGAATAGTGTCAGATTGTGTGTTGGGAAGAGGTTTGTGAGTAAGACACTCAGGGGATGACAGCACCCTAACCCAGCGATGATGTCGTCTTCACGCCGAGTCAACTTTTCATTAATTTACATAAAGAAAAACCTGGCAAGTTCTGAGACTTAACGAATTATGTAGATTTCACAAGATATATACTGACCAATGGGAAAAGAGGACTGGTTTGTCTGTTTGAAAAGCTGTAAAAGATCCCACCACTTTGCACTTAATTTAGAAGCACTCACAGTAATATAAACTTTTGCCAAAGGATATATTCCCCCTCCCCTCCCCATCCCCCTCAGACCTGTCTGCTTACAAGTCTCAAACCCTTAAACTCCCTTTCCCTGGGCTGTAGTGTTGATACCGAGACTGTAAGATGGATACCCCTTACTTCCCATCTCTGGCTAAAGTCATGTTGCTACATGTTAGAAATACCATATATTACTCCACACTACAGAGTCTGTACCTGAGCACTGCAAAATGTCAGTTCTGTTTAAACTTAAAATAGCTGAGGGAAATCCCAGGTTGTGTCTTGCTGTATTCAAAAGAAGTATATACTCTAAAGCAAACCCCTGTGAGTGTGATCCCTTGTTGGTTCCCTTCTGTGGGTACTATTTTTCTTTCTCTGTTTTGGATTAGATTGTCAAAAGGAAAGATCAAAATTTACTGTGAATGTTAGTGTTGAATATTTCAGCACTGCATGATATAATTTTGCTTTTTTTCTTTGGAAAAAAAAAGAAGAAAAAAAGTTTCACACCTCTTTAAATAATTATTTACTTTATAACTTCAATGCAAATGTGGTGATCTCACATCAGAGCACCTGACTCCACAACTGAATGAAGTATTTGGTGAGAACAGGCACTAACTTTTGTTAAGTTTCCACGGAAGAAACTAGGCCAATAGTGAACCTGTGCATGTATAGGGCTATTGGTTTGCTACTGTACTAGTAAACATAAACACATAGTGATCTTGGAAAAATCAGAGCTGGTGTGATTCCATAGTTCTCCACAGGAATTCCCAAACTCATTGCTTAGACTGAAAGAATTGGCAATTTGCAATCGTTTTGTTTCTAAAATTGCCTTGGACCTGATTCAGTCGATACGAACATGAAACATGAACGTTGTGACGGAAATGTGACCAGTAATATGTACAGTAATATGATAATTGTGATGAGTATACCATATCATAACCATGTGCAGTAAATGCAATATATACTGGCCCTGGTGTGAATAATTAACCGATTTTCATCAAATTATAAAAAAACAATCACCAGGGAGTTCTTGTAAATAGATATATACGATATGTGTATCAAGTAAGAGCTAACATCCAGTCAATATTAGTACCTGAACAAATTCTTCAGAACATTTCAGTCCACTCACCATCCCAGTTAACACCCCTTCCCCCCAATACTAACCTCAATCCCACATCCTCCCCCACTCTCTATTGCTCCCACTTCCCCCACTTCCTATATTACAACTGATTAAAATGCCAAAAGAAGAAAGAACTTCTGTGCCTACCGTTCTCTCTTGCCAGCAAAATGATGTCCTGCTCCCTCCGCAAAACCTCAAAAGAGACGTCGCCGACGTCTTTTTGAATCAAAAGTAAAAACTCCTGGTTGATGGAGGAAACGGCGTTGGATGCCGTCACATTCACACGCTGAGTGCCGACCGTGGTGACATTTAACTCCAAGAGGTATTCTCCCGTGCTGAGTGTTTCCACACTAGCTTGTAGAATCTTTCCGTCACTGGATACCGTAAAGCTTATGTTGGTTCCTTTGGTAAATGAAATTTCCAGAGTCGTCACCATCGGAAATAGCGTTGGACATGGAGAATGGATGGTCATGCCCTCCAGGGTGTCTAAGATGATCATTGTGTGATCGAGATAAACCGTTACTTCGTCCACTGAATTCCACAGACGCAGAGAGGCGTTAAAGACACCTTCCGTTGAATATTCATGAGCGACCTGCATTCCGAAGCTCCCATCCACTAGCATCGACTTTCTGGTGCCGTCTCCAAAGTCCCACATCGCCGAGAGGTTACTCCCTCGCAGAATCTCGACAGAGAAGGTGACGGCATCTCCAGGATTCGTGACACGCTTGTCCGAAGAGATACCGAGAACTTCGACCGCATCCTCGACAGTCAGCACAGTCTGCGCGGAACATCGACTGACCGCGTTGGCAGCAGTCACGTTCAAGTCGTACACTCCCGGTGCGTCGAATCTAAAGACCCGCCAACTGTCTTCGCTCTGATGCTGCGAGACGGACTGGTTCGAGTCTAGCAGCCACCAGTGATATGTGACACCGATGGCATGTTCCTCGGAGAGTAACAGACTCACATTGAATGATTCTCCGGTCTCGTATGCAATCTCCTTGCTGAAGCCGACCGCTCCGATCGCATTCTGCACAATGAGCCGATCCTCCATTACTGCAGACTCAGAGGTGAGATTATTGAAGACTTCCACGGATACTTGGAACACTCCTTCCGTCCGGTACTTGTGATCCAACGAGACGAACAGCCGGCAACCTTCGCCGTAGCTGGCCGAGAGGTGCAGGTGGGCGGAGTTTCCGGCACCGCCGCTGATGAAGGTGTCGTTGACGTCCTGCAGGGTGTGACTGTAAGAGGTACCGTCGCCAAAGTCCACCGACAGGCTGCTGACCGCCCTCCCTGCAGTGTCCAGTGTGATCAGGTAATACACGGTGGTGTTGACCTCATGATGGCTGGATTGATGTCCAGCAAGATTGACTGTCAGGTTTGATATCCTCTTGTCCAAAACCACCTTAGGGGGGGACCAAAAAAAAAAAATTGGGCAAAAAAAAAGGGTTAGAAAAATACCTCACACAACAGGATGACCTTTTGGAAAATGAAGACAAACTTGGGATATTGTTGTTTCCTGTTTCAATTTGGAAAGAGGCAGAGTCAATGATGAGAGGAGAGAAACATGCATGCTTTCATTTCTCTTTTCTTTGAATATGCTCTAGCATACCAGATCAATCTCCATTTCCACTACCTTGTAAGCAATCGACAGCATTTCAATGGGTTTGTCATGAGTTGTCATGAAGCTATCATATTAAAGTGCTGCACTTCTTTCTGGAATATACTAAAACGGCCAAAAACACACGAGATAACTTCACTAGCTTCATCCACCAAACAATAAGCAAACAAAACAAATGTCACACTTTGCTCTTGCAAAACTTGTTTTCCATCAGCTTTTCTGTTACAGATATTTATTAAAAATAATCCTAATATTTCGAAAAAGCCAAATGTATATTAACTTATTTCCCAGCTGCATGCCATCTACTAGGTTGTGTTGAATGGCCACAGGGTGTTACTCACATATAAATGAAAGATACTGTGACTTCTGGCTACCTCTCCCTTCTCAACCCCTTCCTACCCATTCCCCTCCCCCACCCACCCCCCTTGAACAAAACCACTGATTTTCAGGGTCACATAAATCAGAGTGCACAGATCAGTTGGTAGACACAGCCCCTGGGTTAAAATCTTGAGGTAAGTGGTTAGGTTTGCATTCCATCTAGTAATTTTTGTCTAACTATGCTTCAAGATACAATATCACATTGCTGATCATGTTCTAAAAATAAAATGCCTCACTAATTATTAAGAGGCTATGCAGTTTAATTGTCATCTGGGATCCTAATAAATTCACCTCGAAATTTTACCTCTATTTTTGATATGATTCCTCTAGCACTTATTTGAGAAAGATGGGAACAGAAACCAAAACTCATCTAATAAATCATTCTTTTTTTCCAATTGTGAGAAATTTAATTTAACAAAAAAAAACTGACTGATGCCTCAAAAACTACCACACAGCTCTACATATCTATCACTTGATGAGGCTAATAGGAGAAAGAAATATTTGTTTCAGGTCATGAAATTAATACTGCAATGATGAAGCTACAATTGGAAAATGCACTGTGGAAGGTAAGCTGATAAATATCAGAATGCCTGCTTTTTGTGAAATCATCCAGGCAAGTTTTATAAATGATTTAAAAGAAAGGGTTGCATGTCCTGTTAGCTATACAGTGTTGTTTCTTCAGACCCACCTAGGACTATTTGACACACGGCTGGTCAAGAGAAATTTGATAAAGATACTTAAGAGAACTGACCCACATTGAGAATTGTGGGCCCACAAATTTTGGCCCACAAAAATATAAACCACAAAGAGAATTGACCCACATTGACCCACAAGAGAATTGACCCACATGGAAAGTTTTCTTGGCCACAAATTGAAGGCAACAAATTGTGCCACAAATAAGCCCACAAATTGTGGCCCACAAAAAATGACCCACAAAGATAATTGACCCACATTGCCCCACAAAGAGAATTTGACCCACATTGACCCACAAAAGACCACTGACCCACATGGAAAGTAAATGAAAAGATGAGAAAACATGGCTTTGAGAGAGAATAGGTATATGCAACATTGTAATGTTTCAATCTCCCAACATGATTATAATTTTTCTCTCTGGTATATAAATATTGCCTCTTTCAAATCCATCCCATCCTCCATGTTCTCCATTTACCAACCCCCTCCCCTCTCCCACAATGTCACCTGTCTCCCATCCACAGTTCCTTTTTGCTGTTAAATAGGCCACTTAACCAACACCAGATATTTTAATATTAATATTTGGACCTCACAAAACAACTTACCACGCTGAGAGTTTTTGAAACGGTTCCAAGATAATTGGTGGCATTCACAGAAACCGTAACGATACCCTTTTCAACAAAGGTGTAAACCTGTAGACAGTAAAAAAATCAGAAAAAGATGTCAAAACAACGTTATTATCATAATCAAAATTTTTCTTATTACAAAAATTGATATCAACCACAAATAAAATGAAAAAAATATGACAGCTTTATCGATAAGAATCTCAAAAGCAGGAATTCACAAAACCTTTTTTTTTTGGAAAATCATACAGTTTGTTGGAAGATAGAAGAGACTAGAGAATGGAATACCCAAGGAGACGTCAAGAATTTTTATTAATAGGAATCAATTCTGGCTCAAACGTCATGCTATTAGAAACGTGCGTGTCCACAAGAATGGCAATATAAAAGATTTATAAAGGAGATATCCTGGTAGCCAAGATTGACTGCTTTACAAATTTGCTGGAAATTTGTCTGCATTTTTTAGGTAATACTGACAACCTCATAGACTTCTGTATGGCAAAGATATGAGTTTCTCAAATTTTTAAGCAAGACTTTCAAGTAAGGTGCAAGATATTTAGCTGGAGTTGTCAAACAACTTTGGAATACTTTTTCTCGTTAAGACAAGCATTACGTCGTCTGCCACCGGAACATCCTTTTACAAAAAAAGAAAGTACAGTCTAACAAAGTTTCTAAATTTAATTTTTTTTGAAGGACCGCCAGAAAAAAAGATAAAAAATTCAACTAGACCTAACATCCACTAGCAAAGATGAACTTACAAAAGTCAATGCTACTCAATAATAATGCCCCACCAAGTTTTAGGACAGGGTTTGCTAATGAATAAAGTCTGTCTGAACTCATGCTACCCACAGATCAAATAACAGTTGTGGCATCTGAATCTTTATCCGGCATTAAGGGAGAAATCTTTCTGGAGGAAGAAACTGCAGTATCAGAGCATTTCACAAAAGAACTTCAGATTTTATGCCGAGGGAGTTATTATACTACAGGCCTATTAAGATGCGGAGAACATTCTCAGATGATGATAAAAAGTTCCAAACTACGGAAATTCGCCAAATCAGAAACACTCGCTTACCCGTGCTAAATTTACACATATTCATTAAATTTGCCTGAAGGGGGAAAAAACTCTCCCCAAAATAGAAAAAGGAATTATCAACTGATAACAAATACACTTGTAATCATCTGAAACATAGGTAAGGGGTGGTGGAGGTGATATTATCAGCGATTTTTTTTTTTTGAAATCAAAATATTTTTTATCACTTCCTCTTCATCTTCTCTAATAATTAGTGAAATTCCTTCAGAGGTTTATTTCGATCGGAAGAAGCAGGAATCAGGAGTCTGCGAATCATAATTGCCACTGACTGTCAATGAACTCCTTAAAATGGTATTTTTAGAACGATTTACATTTGGCCTTCAAATAAAAATGAATTTCCAAGTTAGAAACGGACTGTTTATCTGACAGATCGGTCTGGCTTACAGCCAGTGCTTGGAGGTCCTTGCCAATGACTGTTAAGGTTAAATCACCTTTCACATAAAACTACAAAAGTCGACATGACATCTCACGCAACTCTTTGAGATATCGGAGACTTTTTTTCCTTAAATCCATCTAAGACCCCCCAAAGCATTTATGAAGTGGAAAAAAGTTTCCAAAAGAACAAAAGATAACAAAGGGGGGAAGTTTTCCCTTTCTTCTATCGGTTGAACTTGTGCCCTTTTGATTGGTGAGGGTGTAAATGCTCTCGAGGGGGTGCTTACTACAAACGCAGAAGACAATAAAACCAAACCCAAGGACCAGAATGATGATGGGAGCACACATAATTCTTGGCTGTGAGAAACCACATGGACTTCATCAACTTCCTTTCTTTTTTTCTTTTTTCACTTTAAAGTTCTTTTTCTCCAGGAATGGAATGACAAAGACACCATCCACAATTCTCAGAAAAAAAAATGTTTTGAGGGGAAAACAGAACAAAACAAAACAAATGAACCGAATGTTTTATCCCTCCTAAAGGGGTACATGAAAAGGTTTACAAAGAAGGTGCAAGTAACTCTACATACTTTAGCTGAAATAAGGATTCTACAGAGAGAGAACATTGCTAAAATTGTTGCAAATGAAAATGAAATCACCTGATAAAAGAACAAGTTCTACCATATGGTAGAAATTGAGGTCTGACCAACGAAACTAACAAATTATGCCAAAATATTATAACAAATTTATTAATATTAGGAAGCAGCAATGCGGTGCTGTAGATCTGGTCAGGGTATTAGTTAGTGTCTACAATTTGTGTAGCATTATAGTATAGGGTTCTCGAATATTGACTAAAATCGGATGATAATGTAGCAAAAAAAAAAGTACTAAAACATCTTTGAATCAGGTCAAATATTTTCTGATAAATTTTTAATCTACCTGATTATCTTGCAAGCATTCGAGTCCAAAACATGACTTTTGAGGCTCTGACTGGACTGTTTCATCTCCAAATTGCCAAGAAAATGTGACGTTCACTCCGCGGACGAGAGACGCCTGGAAAGATGCCGGCTCGTCGACGAAGACGCTGACGGCCGGGATTGCGGGATCCAGACCGTCTAAGAGAGGGATGCATGATGGGATATCCTGCTGGCCTGGGCTGAGAGAAACCTGAAGTTCCGCTGGGTACGGGAGTACGATATTGATGGTGGTGGTGGTGGCATTGAGTTGAGAGACCGAGTTGTTAGCTACCAGATCTGAAAAATAGGGAATGCAGCTAATTCATAAGATTGATGAAAGCTAGCGTAGACCGTGTAAGTAAAAAATATCAGAGCGCCGGTTTCATCGCTGATTCTCGACAAACATTGGACTGAAAGGTGCCGAAAAACCCCTTCTACTATCACCGTGACGACTCCCCATAATGATCCACTTTTATATGCTTCCAGAACAAATTTTGCATAAATTTACAAAGCAAAAAGGTAGGTTGTTGTGGTTCGATTGTTGCTTCTTACAAGTATTCCTTCTGGGTTAAGTCAGAGGACTTGGAATTAACTCATTATTTTGCTTTTTTGTCATTTTGTCTTCAACCTCCCAAATTGTGGAAACATGTGGTTTCACTCCCACAAAATTCCCTCTGAATATAAAGGTTGTTATGAGCATTGCATTAAATATTTCCAAATCACTGATCTTTTCTTCTTCACTAATAAGTTATGCGATGAACTGCATTGTCATTGGAATCTAGTTTCCCAAAAAGATATCTAAGATGCTCACAAAAATCAACTCAGAAAGCTGCTTTTAACTTGATTATTACATTTAAAAATACACCGAAACTTCTTACCGATTGCATAGAGTCCCTCTGCGTCAAACTTGTGTAGAAATGCCGCGACAGCAGAGTCGTTTCCGACCGTTTTGCTCCCAGTGGAGATGGCGCTCCCGTTTAGGTACCACGTGTAACCGACTTTCTCCAAGTCTGTTGAGTTGAGACTTTCAAGCCCTGGAAGAGTAATTAACAATGAATGGAATCTAATTAACCCATTGGTGCTTCAGTAGTAAACAACAATAACATATTGTTCTGTTACGTACAAATGACATGTTAATACTTCTTTAAACATGGGAAAAAACTGGGAAAAAAGGCTTAATCGCCTCGATGACAGATATGACATCTGTCCAGGTAATGCTAGGTACATCTGCTATGAAAGTTTAGAAGGCCTAGTCCAAAATTGTTCAGCATCTGTTTGAAAAAGAGTGACAGACCTTCAGGAGGTCCTAAAACATCTCTTTTGATACTAAATAAAATTTTGCAAATTAAAGCGATTACGCATTACTGTATATTTCTTACAAAACCATGACATGTGCTGTTCAAGTTAGAAATCCTCTTCAAGTTGCTGAACAAGAAAAGTACACTTAGCTGGTAATGGGTTCTAACATAGTCCCATATATGCTCTTTACATACAAACTCAGACTAACAATTGGCAGACTTCGTTTCAAAGGTTTTGCAAGATTTAGGCCTTGTGGAGGTTTTGTTCCACAAAGACGGGAAGCTTTCAATGAAAGGTAAAAACAGACGAATTATTAGAGTTCTTGATGTTCCGTACGTGTGCAATGTCAAGGAGAGAACAAAGCGATAAACGGACAGGAAATTCGGCACTTATTTCTTGAGCCTCACGAGAGAGATCGTCACATTTTTCTCTTAAGGGAAAAAGACAAAACGGGACATCGTTTACAAACCTGTGGGCTGAAAATAGTCGCTGGCAAGTAAAATCTTTGCTTCAAACAAAGTATCGGCATCTATTTGGTTAACACCGACTGACTTTAATCGAACGTGACGGACATAGGGACCGTACGTCGTATAGAGACTTAGGGAAGAGTTCCCACCACAAGGCAGACTGCCGCACCTGAATGTCAACATAAAAAGAAATACAAATCCATAAATAAAAAGAACATAAAAAAACATAATTTCACCCACCACAATGTTTTCTGGTATAACAAAATTAGCTGGATCGTGGAATTTAAACAAGTTCCCCAGGATTGGTATTAATAAGGGAGTGGGGAAGCCAAGATCTTACCAACTAGGTAGGTTAAGTATAAAATACTTTGGTTTCTGTGATGAAAAAAACTGCATATATTCATCTTTACAAAGCAATTTGCCCATTTTTGCATAGTACTTTACGATGCAATGCCAGAAAAGAAATTATTCCCCTAATCTGGGCAAAGGGTAACTGGTCTACTGTAGAAACAGTGTGTTTAACTGAAATACAAAATCACCGTGACAACGGGAACTTACCTCTCTGTGCATTGCTCCTGCGAGACATTTAAATACCCTGGTAGTTCATGAAAGCATACACACTGACTTCCCTGCAACCCTGCATATGAATAACTAGAGAAATGGCAAAGAATGTTATTAACCAACTATGAATATTAAAAATTTGGATATAAGATAAGATACGATGCAACTGGGTTTTTTCTTCTTCACAAAGTTAACCGTTAGTTGTCTCTTAAATCTTGATTGTGGCAGATCTGATGAAATAAAATAATAGACTGGCCTATCCATCATCCTATTACATTGCAAAAGGCGGAATATCTACAAATTAACTTTTCAATTTGAAATGGATTTTGTCACACAATGGAGTCAAAGATACCCCCATTTCAGTTCTTAATTCCTGACATGAGAAATGTTCATTTCAATACAAGGGAGAAAAACTGTTCGGTAAGTTAAAAATACAGGTAACAAATTACACACAGCATGCAAGGGGTTAAAAGTGTTGTTAAATAGTGTTAAACATTGCCCATGTCAGTTAATTCCTCTTTACCAAACTACTGTTAACCAGTAGGATTCTCGCAAGAAAACGTGAGAAAAGCCGTCAACGAAACCAGAGTTGAAAAACACCCGTTTTCCTTCGGAATGGTAAATTCGGCAGGAGATAGTGTGTGGTGACCCGCAGGAGAGGTCACCGAGGGCACAGTGCTAAAATTATACCAAGGTGCCGTCTTGGTAAACAAGAAAAGTGCATTAGTGTAGTAGAAGACAGGTAAGTATCGTCGTTCCTAAATACCTACATCCGTCCCCATATTTTCCTCTAATTTTATATTGAAAAAAGCAGTTAAAAATGCAGACCGTAACAAATTACACACAGCATGCAAGGGGCCAAATGTGTTGTACATGTTTAACCTTGTCCACAGTTAATCCCGCTTCACCAACCTATGGTAAACCTATTTCGTCCCCATATTTTGCTCAGGACTACTAATTTTGTAAATTATCTCACCAATGCAAAGAGCCAGAATATTCTTACTGCTGTATCCGCTGCCTAAAAGGGTTTTTAAGAGATCTAACATTTTTTCGAGCAAATTTATCAATTTAGATCTATTCCTTGCCTTTTC
>KN892023.1:20680-31290 GCA_000934455.1 Apostichopus parvimensis
TACAGTACGTAGACCCGTCGATTTCATAAAACCCGGCGATATGTTTGAATCTGATGAGCTAGGTTTTTAATAGTCCACTGAAAGACGCTAGCATAAACGATATAACCAACTTTGACTGCTACCGCTGCTAATTGAAACAAAAGCCAATTAAACTTTAAAGTAAAACTCATCTGGAAAACAAAATTTTATTCCCTGACTTTGTAAAGTAAACTCACACAAATTAAACAAAGCATGAAATAATTTTAATGGCACTGTTTTGCACAACTACTGTACCTGTACTGTACTGGAGTTAAAGTTCACCAATAGACTGACCTTTAAGTTTTAGCATGTCAAAACTACTTAACAGGCTACAAAAAAAGAGCTTTCCTAAAAGTTCTGACCTTTTAGGATTATCCTTCAAACATTTTTGAGGATATGTCTGTCGTGGACATACAATTCCAAGCTTTTGAACTTTCTATCAAAACTGGAGATAAACAACGAGGTTACTTTTCGAGATCGCAAAGCAAGGCTGGGCCAATAATGACAGAAAAGTGTGGAGAAGGGGAGGATGGGGGGATGATGGGGGAGGATGGGGGGAGGATGGGGGAGGATGGGGGAGGATGGGGGAGGATGGGGGGAGGATGGGGAGGGAGGGGGATGTTGGGGATATTGAGTTAACAGAAATCTAAGATAGAACACTGTATGCAGTATAATATATCTATCCTTGACCAGTATACATTCTCGTACGCAAAACAATAAATTTTCCTAACCTACTGTAAACCTGGCCAAGAATTCCATTTGTACAAAACAGTCTGCAAACTTTATAGATCATCTTTTTTAATATTTTTTAATTATGGTTTGTTCTGAAAGTGGTGAAGCTCTCTAGGTTGGTGGTGTCTAACACTTCTTTTACACCTCATTTGAAACTAGGTCAGATTACCGGCATCAGACTTTTCTTTGTGTGCGAGTCTTCACTCCCTTTAACTGGATTGATACATTAAATGATGCACTTCACTAAGTGATAATGTTGAACTCCAAAATGAAAGAGAAAAAAAGTTGATTAGCAAGTAACTACTTACCCCTGATCCAAGCAGGTATTACAGCATCCTGCAGGTGATACCAGTATTGGCATAAATTCAACAGTTTGAGTTGAATTATATATAGCACATCCCATGTGCCATGTTGTTTCCCCTGTGAAGGGAAAATAACAATGGAAAAAGTTAATTAATTAACGAGAAACCAAAATGAAAAGAAAAAGCTTTACCTGATGGTACAAAAAAATTCAGTGGTCAGGCTGTAGACTTGGTCAGTGTACATGACTCCATGAAAAACTGTTAAGGATTTGTCACAAATCCTTTTTATGAATACAATATACTGTAATTGCTGTCATATAAATGTCGCAAAAGTCGTTTGTAAGTTTTTGAAACTTCCTGCCATTTTTAGCATATTAAGCCAGTTGTGTGTATGTTCATTATTCCACTACTTCCACTACTGGTAAACACCAGCCCTGATTCCCAGGGAATACAGCACACCCGTAGTGTTCAAATTTTGTGTCGTATTTTCAAACGTTCTGAATTTGTTCTCTCATTGTATACTACACAGAAGTAACTGTGGACATGTATAGAAAACTCATCTTTACAACTTTATAGCACCTTGACCATTTATTCTAGCGTTTTACGATGGGATATCGAATAAATGGATCCCCGAGTCCATCCACCCACTGGTCAGAAATGGCTGGGATCAGAAGGCTTTAAATTGCAAAATGTGTGCCATTTTCTGTAAAAATGCAATGGTCTGAAACTGATGATTAAATAAACAAACTTGTATGTAAGCTTCTGTAGGTACTTGCTGTCAAATAAAATGTTGCAAAAGTCGTTTTGTAAGTTTTTGAAACTTCCTGCCATTTTAGCGTATTAAAGGCATTGAAGACTCGCCCCAAACCGCATGCCGCCCTCTGAAAAAGTTACTGTCACTTTCTGTTGCTTGCAAGTGAAGTTTTTTTCTTGTCGCTACAAAATGCAGACAGTAATGAAACGTGATACCTTGTTAAGTTGTTATCTTTTATCTGGACCTGAGATGTACATCGCTGCTACGTACACTGTGTTGTGGGTATTGACCGTAGCTTAAATAAACATGTAAGCTTCTGTATGTAGCGTGGTACAGTTCTAAAATTATGACATTGGAATTGGACAGGAATTTTGAAATTTGTTGCTCATTTCTAATGTAACACACCTGATTACATGATTTATGCAATGTTTCACCAGCACTGAACATGTAAATTCACTGCATTTGTGATGAAACTCTCTGCAATTGGGGGGATGGGATAGGGGAAAGGGGGTAGAAAATGTGGCTAGCAATGGGTGTTTCTCCTTTTAGGGAAAAGAACTGAATTCTTGCAATGTATGGAATCTGTAGAGCCAGTTATGCAACAAACTATACACTGTTCCAATTTACAATGGAATGTTTAATGCGTTTGAAAGTTCAAACTATGCCCCTGATACCCAATAGGAGGCAACACTGTACAATGTGAGAATTTGTAAACTTGTGTGAAATTGTGGATCATTTGAAATGCTTTGAGAACAGTCGAAAACAGTAAGAAGAGATTACTTATTTCATAAGAAAACATATAAAATGTAAACATTCATTTAACCTTAGAGCCAAGAAAGGCCTCAATACCATACATTTATGTGTCTTGTTAGACTTCCACTTTGAGACTTCCATTAGTTTTGTGTTGAAAAATGAAACATTTGGAGGGCCTGTACAAAACGGGTACCATACGATATAAGTTGTATGTATGTATGTATGTATTTTAGATCCTCCTGCAAGCAGGAACTCGCGAAGAAGCCTCATTGGCTTATCAAAGCCGCAAACTCCGAAGTCAGTTTCTTAGATTCATATTTAACGTCCATGATTATGAATTGTCAATTGTCAACAACTCTGTAACTGGACGACATACATTAATCTGGGAGTGACTCGAACCGGGGACCTTATGACTGAAAGGCACCGGCGTTAACCACTGAGCTAACATTCCACTCACTTTGAAGTGAGAAGGCTAAATTACCATACAATATAAGTTCAACTACCCTTTGACCCAAGTACCCGTACTTGTTGCAAATTTGCAGTACTTAGGAATGATGAATTAAAACTTGGCAAGAGCATTTGTCATTTACAAAACGAACAATTATGTACATTAAATTTGTGGGACGCAAAATTTTCTGAACTGGATCGAACAGGCATTAAATACTGCAGTTTCACAAATAAGCAGCCATAAAATTAGTTGTTAAGTCTACAACCATCACTCTGAACCTGTTCTAAAGAAGTATGCAATTATGCATCAATGTAGCACTGTAAGCTGAAAGTATTGGCAACACAAACGTGACAACCTAATATTGTTTAGGGTAAAAAGAACAAATTAAAAAAATGAAAAAAAATTAAATAATTTTTTTTTTTAAAAACGGCCACCCAGCAAAGACTCTGGGCTTGAAAACCAAAGCAAGTTCACTGTGCTAATACCCTTTCAGCCCCCAGTCTTAATATACATGGGACTGTGATCACAGTCCCCCCACCCCAACCCCACCCCCATCCCCAAAACATCTGTATACGACGGTCACACATATTAGCCCACAAGGCAGAGAGCTGCCTTCTATACATTCTTACTGTGGATCTATGCAATATGTTACATAGAATCATCTTCCCTATAAAGTACATTAGCCCAGCTGGCATTTCTCTAACTTTCTTGAAGTTTTCTCTGACTCTCTTTAAAGATACTGTCTAATCAGTCTTTCAGAGGATGCCCTGATGCGTGACTTTAATTCTCTGAGAGAGGTTGCATAAGATTGCACTCTTTTGACAATTCTGTTTACTGAAGAGTTTATAAAACACAAAGGAAGGATTTACCTGACAACTTTTTCCTGCATTTACATACATGTATATATATCACAGTTACTTTCTGTACATGTATGCATGCACACCTTCTTATACAAAAGAACATATGAGGGGGAAAAGTACAGGACAGTAGACCTGTTAAGCTGAGAGGCTCTTGTTACTGGTCAGTAAGTTCTGTAAGATTCCTAATTTGAAGTTTAAACGGTCAACCGTCTGTGTTCTATTGAGTAAGTGGTGGGGGGGGGTCAATTAACGTATTTTAATATCCGGGCAGTGAGTCTTGCTTAAGAATAGTTTGACTTCCAGTAAAGCAGCCCAGTTTAAATATGTGTAAAAGTAAGTTGGCCTGAGTTTTCGATCCTAGCAGGATCTTCTTCAAAGGCTAAATGACAAATAACGTACAGTAACAGAAGGGACAAAAACACACACAGAATACAGACAGGTTAATGAGCATGGTGAACACAAAGAGATAGATGTAAGGGGATTAGTAGACAGTTTAAATATGGTCAGAATTGGAAGAATATGTAGTCAATCATGGGATATGGCTGATAAATATAGTGTGATCCACATGTTTCCATTGTAACACTACATCAGTAACTCACAGCTTGAAGCTTAGCTGCATATTTTCTTACGGATCCAACCCTGCACTTTGTGTTAAATATCAAAACGAGTCCAATCGATTCTGAATGTCTGACTCTTTGTAACATAACACCCTGCAACCCCCATCTTCTGGCCCCCGGTGGGTACCAGACCCACGGTTGCCATGATCATCGAACAGGAATTTGAGACATCGAGTCATTATTGCTATTATTATGTACGTGGAACAAGTTTGAACTACTTACTGTACGTACCGTAAATGAGTGTTCGAAGGAGAAATGTCAGGGATATTATTAATATACACAACGAAACAGAGCCAAAATAAGAATGACATTTTTCTGAGATTTTTAATCTCTTGCCTAGATTATATTCACTGGTATACATGAATCATTAATAAACATTTGAATGAAGCAAAAGGAGCATACAATTCAAACAAAACAAAACCCATATTTTTTTTTATCATATTATTTTTTAAGTAAGTACTTAATAAAATCATGCATATGGGTTTACTTTATATACATGAAGTTGTGAATGATTGACAGGTCTATACATTCTGGAAGATGAAAACTTGGCCAAAAAATAATATGAAATAATATATTTTGTAATGAATTCATGATGACCAAAGTTCAAAAAGCCAAGAAAACACTTACAGTAAGGGAATACACTTGAAACAACAGCAAAAGTTGGGTGATTGTCTAATAAAACTTTTTAGTTAAAATTCCGGCTACTACTGACCAGTTTGGTGAGTTTGCCTTGAACTTTGTTTGCCTTTCAGTATTCCATAGGGTTTTTTCTTTAAACAATTTAATTTAATTTAATTTTTAACATCATCTTATGTAAAACCACAAATGACCAGCAAGGTGGTTTTCTTTACTTGGAAGATAACTTGACCACATTTAATCCAAAAATGAAGAAATTGACCAAATATTCTGTCATATTCTCCATGGCCCCTTCAAAATGAAAACTAAAACTGCCAATGTACATTTCTTGGTTTTTGTAACTTTATTTTAAAACCCTTTTGAAACTAGGTCCCAGTGAACCCTGGGACAGATATTACATCAAAATTAACTTTACCTGCATCCATAGAGAAATCTACCATGATTTAAACCACAAATTAATTTTGAGTATCTTAGGCAGCTGCTTACAGTTTTCCTGTCACTAATTTCAAGCCATTAAGAAAATGTATTGGCTACAGTACATTTGAGTTCAACCACAATTTGATCGTTCCCAATAGCTTAGTCCCAAAGTACATGTATACCAAGTGCGCAAATCAATGAAAATAGTAAGATCGCTAACCCTAGATGAAGTCTATCAAACTTACAATATTAGGATTAGTATGATGATACTAGGCAAATCCTTCCCAGACTTTGTCAATTATGAAGAAATTTAGTATTTAATTTAAAAATTATTTAATTGTTTCAAGTGAGTTCAAAGTATATATGATTTATAATAACTGCAGGTGTAATCTCCATTGTTTCAATGGGTATCTTTACATGGAAGTAGTACTGTGCCTTGACCACATTTTATCCAAAAAAAATAAGGACTTGACCCAATATTTGTTGGTTTTTTAAGCTTTATTTAAAATCATGCTTTCAAAACTAGGTCTCAGTGAACCTTGGGACAGATTCAACATGAAAATAAGCTCTATACAGTTAAGGCACTTGACATATACCATGATTTACTGGTCAGGTTATTGCTTGCTTTTGGCCATCTTATGTGGGACAGTGCTCAGCTGTTTGCAACTTTTCTCACTAATTTCCAAAGCTCTATTCGAGTTCAACTTGACCACAATTTTGTGGTTCCCAATGATTAGTCCCAAAGTAACTCTTTATATTGAACTTACTAGTGGGGCAAAGCATTTTCTCTGTGTTCAATCGGTAAAGTCACACATCTTAGAAGCAGCTACTGTACACTACTGTATGTATGTATTTGTATGTATTTTAGATCCTCCTGCAAGCAGGAACTCATGAAGAAGCCTCATTGGCTTATCAAAGCCGCAAGCTGACCAAAGTCAGTCTCTTACATTCATATTTAACGTCCATGATTATGAATTGTTAATTGTCAACAACTCTGTAACTGGATGACACACATTAATCTGGGAGTGACTCGAACCGGGGACCTTATGATTGAAAGGCACCTTATGATTGAAAGGCACCAGCGTTAACCACATGAGCTAACACTCCATGTAAGTGGTAGTACTGTAAGTGGTAGCAACAATACATCTTTTGTCACATGTCATGCTGTGCTAACTGTAGCTCTTTATACAGTAGTGAGATCGGACGTACAATATCCAGTTATGTGTGAATCAACACACACAAAAAACAGTTTCACTGTGATTGAAATCATGAATAACAAAATGCGGATTTTTTATGACAACAGAGAACTTTATTAAATATTCTAAATAAAGACTGCACTTGATCAAACTATAAATAAAATATACAAGCCTGCCAGACAGCCCTCTAAATTAATCTTAATTAGCTTAATTAGCTGTAAATTCTGTTTTAAAGACTTTGCTGCCCAGACACATTTTGATGTTGTAAACTGTATTAATCCTGTATAAATATTTGCATGCGGAACAAATTGGGAAATTTTCAAGATTGTGGCCTCTTTTATTTTTCTTTCACTAAATTTATTAAAGGGGATGAGAAACCTCCCTCTAGACACCTCCTCCTCTTAGACTGTTCCCTAGGATAGACATTTTCTCATATTCATTTGTGACAAATTTGGCAACACTTTACACACCATTTTTGATGACTTGTCAAGTTACACAGTTAACATGGCAAGAACTTGACAAATTAGCATCAAATTTTCAAGATGTAGGGTTACACCAGAACGCAGGAACCCTACAATTCCATTGTTCCTTTGAGATTCACCATAGGATGTACATAATTTTATACGAAACAGAAGACACATTATGCAAGAATTTATATAATTAGAATCCATTTGAAAGATATAATCAATGCATGAGATATTACAAATACGGATTAGATGTACAGACTTAAGAGATATATGAATGAAGAGGCCCTTATCATCATTACCCACATTCCCTTGCGAACGAATTCTTGATATACTTGTTCTTTGATTTCAAATTTCAATCTCAATTCCTTTATGGACAGTATAAATTATAAAAAAATTATCAATAGGATATTTATAAATATATAAATAGGATCAATTTTTTGTGTAGTATCAACTAACATATGGGCAGAATCCTGGGCAGAGCAAGGCAAAAGGAGGTCTCCCAAAGACCCATTTAATACAGGAGAGAAAAATTGTGAAAAACTAGAGAAACTGCGATGATCCCAAACAAACAAATTTGCCGTTTGGAAAATCAAAACAAAATGTGTAAGACCTGGTTGTCAGAACCCTGGACAACCTGAAAGAAACCCTAAATGTTTGCCCTACTTTTCTCTTGTGTCCCCTAACCACACTTTCCACATGCTCAGCTAAGCACTCTAAATGTTTGTCTTCTTTCGACATGTTTTCATAATTTCTTTCTCTCTAAAACTTTTGACGGGGCCCAGGAAATTCAGGCACAATTAGGCCTACAGTACTGTATATTAAGTGGTAAACATTTCCTCATCAGCTCTTTCATTCTGGAAATGTAGAGTTTGTCTTTAAGCACAAATTTGCCCACATTATTCATTGAATTACATATATCTGTAAACTTACTGTTTGAAAGAGAGAGATAAATGTTTATACCAAACTGCTTATTGTACTGCAAAAACTGAAGCCTGTTTAGGTAAATATGCAAAACTAAGGGAGGGCCTTGTCTTTTTGAAACTAGCAGGATCTTGTTCAGAGGCTAACTGTTCAAAACCAAATATAAAGTACAAAGGATACATGAAGAGATACAAGTTGGGCCCTCTCATTTTTATACAGTTTACTGTTTGATGAAAATACTGATCGTATATACATCACTTGATGGCAGAAGAGATTTTTCAAGGTTGAGTGAGTCATACTGGTGGATGATGGAGTTGCCTGGTTGCCATAAATTTACCATTTAGTAGAGCGCTCTACATTCACATTATTATGTAGCAAATCACTGAAAAATATGATATTGACTTTGATTTTAAAAAATTGGAAGGAAAGGTTTCAACTCTGAAGGACTTCTTATTTAAATTCCATCGATGTTGAAAAATGTCCTCAGACTAGGAATTTTCAGATCCTGATTGCATATACTTTGTAAAAACTGAGTAGAAATTTCAGCTTTTTTACTTGTCTTAGTTCCTATTCTCTATTTTCTTCAATTTCTTGTCAAAGCATAAACAAGATTATTTTAAATATTTTTAAAGTTCTCTGGCAATCAAAAAGTAGATATCAATTGAAATATGGATGATAAAAAAATTTGATTTCTTTATTCTGTCTAAGAAACTAATTACTTTTGGGTTTTGTCTAAACATGATTGTCATCACTAAAACTTTACTAAAACATAACCTTCTAAGTTATGGGTTTCTTTTTTTGCCCAACAAATCTTAAACTGTCAAAATTTAATGATCAATTCAAACTTGGACTCTGTCCATCAATGTAACAAGCAAAAATAATCACCATTTGTGCAGTCTGACCTTTCACTCTTAACGTCTTCTTTTCATATCCTTAATAAGTAATAAGTCTGCATTAAGATGAATCCAAATAAAGATGAAGCCAATGGCCCCACTCCGAACAGTTTTGTTCATTTTATTTTATTTTATTTTATTTTATTTTATTTTATACAAGCAGATATAAGCAGGTACGGGCAGATATAATTGTATTTTATTGTTATCATCAAAGGCCTACTGCGCCAAACAAATTGAAAGAACTTACTTACCATGTAAGAAACTTAGTGTCATTTGTTGTATTTGTCACATGGTTCAAATGAAATGGTATTGTCCAAAGCCTGACACCATTTTGGTGGGTTTCGTGAATACTGGGCCTATATGCCTGACTAAACAGAAGGCCCTTTGGCAACTACCATTTAGCCCTACCATGCTAGTAAACACAGAACACAGTTACATAGAAGCTTAGGTCTGTACCATTGGCATAACAACACTGTTTTCTCAAGTTGGCTTCAATAAATAGAAAATAAGCTGTGTTTATGTCCGGAAATGAAAGCAAACTCACCTGTTAATCCACTTCTAAAGTTTATCAAAACAATCACGGCAATTTTCAATAGCACCTGCTTCGTCCAGATTTCCATGGTGGTGGTTCTAATCGTTCCATTCTTTGAAGACAAAATGATTATCTGGCTTATGTATCGATTTATATTGATTGAGAGCCAAGATACTGCTGTGAACTGCATCAAGATGGTAACTAACTTTTACTTGAGAGAAAGGTCATTGTACTATTATCAGGGGCGCCCTTCAAGTCGGAAAATACAGAAGTATAACAGATATCGAAAGAAATCAATGTGGTACAAGCAGATATCAATTAGGAATTATTAAAAAGCCAGCGAAGGAGGATTTGTTCGTTATATTTTTAAAGGGCCACGTTAAAGTGATATCAGCGGTGGTAGACAATGCATGTAACACACAGACCTAAATAGTTTAAGACAAAATATATATTTCCACTTTGTTTAGTTCAGTCATGGAGGTAAAAACAGACCTCCATGGTTCAGTGAACCCCATTGACTCATATTTTGTTCCTAATTTGAGATATGATTGGTTGGACGTAACCTTTTTTGGATGGCTTGAATGAATAAGTGAGTTAAATAGTATAAAGAAGTCCCTTTTAAAAAACAGTGTTATACCTTGTTGTGTCTCTAACAAACCTGCAAATTAATTTCAATTTCCGTTCTTCATGAAAAAGTCGGATTTACCCATAGAGCAAGTTCTTATGCTCTATGGATTTACCTTCCCTGGGAACTGCAGACACCAAGACAGGTGTCACCGGAAAATAAGAAATTCGGACCATAGACGTACTTAATGTATATGACATTGAGCGTTAAATTTATAAGTTATTTGTTATTCTGAAGTTTCCTTCTTCATAATTCAAGATTTCTGCCATCAATTTTCATGTTTGCATAGCTGAACTGTTGATACGGAGTTGTTTATTTACATTCAGCTCTGTGGGCAGATTCGCAACATTGCGTTTTGGTCACTTTACGTAACCCAAAAAAGAAACACGCAGGCAAGTCTGACTTCGCAAAGATAAATTGGAATAAATGCACGAGTAAG
>KN892023.1:31340-45764 GCA_000934455.1 Apostichopus parvimensis
GCGTATCCAGGATTTTCTAACCCGGGGGGCGCGAATTACTATCTAAGCGGAGCGCCACCATCGGTTGGCGCGGAGCGTACAAGAAAATTTGTGGTTTTTGGATACCCCTCAGATCACCGGAAATGGCACTTCTCGTGCTTGAAAATAACCAACCAGATGTACACTTTTGCCTGAGAACCAAGTATTTCCCAATAGTTCTTTTTCCATCCATAACCTTTTTGAAGATTGTCACCAGTCACACATCATGTTCGACCTCATTGCATGTCCTGTGGATGATTGCTTTTGTAGGTGATTCTACGTCACGGCCCACAATATCCGAAAGCCCCACTTTTGAAGGTTTGAAGCCCATTATTTGTTCCGAATTTGAAAATTCCCATTTCTCGTGAATAAAATCACTTGAAAACATACCCATAATGTTGCACAAAATTCAATCTATGGACAACCAATATAGAAAAACCTCCTTGAACCCCTAACAGACAGGTCAAAATTGCACGAGTAGAGGGAAGTATGATGAAGAATGTTGGTGAGGAAATTTTCGAAAGTTCAGACACAGTTAATTTTCACGGACCGTACGTTACACGATGCCATGCGATGTAATGACCGATGCTTCCTTATATAAATATTAACATTAACGTGTTGAACGCGCGCTCCGCGCGCGAAAAATTTTGGTTATATTTTTCGGGCAAGTCGTTACAGCCCCCAAATCCAATTGGGCTCTTACGCCTTTGACTACACACATAGACAGTATTGAGGCTGTTCATCCTGGAACATGCATTTTCATGCTCACTGATATGTTTTGATATCTGCTCTTTGCTTTACAAATTCGAACAGGCGTGTAGCGAGTTATATGCGAAGGGAGGGGCGAAGCCTGTAGGCAAACTATCTAAGCGTAGCGCCACCATGAGTTGGCGCGAAGCGTACAAAAAAATTTTGGCCGAAAATGCCTCCCAGATCGCTGGAAATGACACTTCCGAGGCCTTGTAAGTTGCATCTAAGCATTGTCTATTTTGAAATTACTAGCGATATCATAAAGAAAATTTGCTCGGGGGGGGGGGCGGTTGCCCCCTTCCCGAATTGCGTCATGTTCCCCGACGACTCGGTCGAGTTCAAGACCAGCCACAGTTGATTCCATTGCACAATTGTACAATTGTTTAAGGCGTCCATAGACACACGCGTTATGATAGACCATATATAGTATATATAGATACATTAGTGAGAGAGGAAAAATGGAAACGTCAAAAATGGAGTTGGCGGTGTAAGGGGTAGGGTGAGGCGCACGTCCCTCCGTAATCCTCGATCTGTCACTGGCTACCCTGTGTATATAATAGGGATCAGCGCTTTAATTATGACTGTTCCTCTTTCTCTTCCTGAGGTCTTGGCGTTTATCTTCTACTCTCTCCTTTTCTCCTTTTTCTCTCTTTCTTCTTCTTTTTCTTTCCCTTCCTTCCTCTCCTCCTTTTCTTTTCCCCCCTCTTTTTCCCTTTTTCTTCTCTTTTTTTCTCTCCTCTTTTCCTTACCCGGGGGGCGAGCGCCCCCAACGCCCCCCCCCCTGGATACGCGCCTGTTGTTGTGTCTCTAACAAACCTGCAAATTAATTTCAATTTCCGTTCTTTATGAAAAAGTCGGATTTACCCATAGAGCAAGTTCTTATGCTCTATGGATTTACCTTCCCTGGGAACTGCAGACAGGTGTCACCGGGAAATAAGAAATTCGGACCATAGACGTACTTAATGTATATGACATTGAGCGTTAAATTTATAAGTTATTTTTTATTCTGAAGTTTCCTTCTTGATAATTCAAGATTTCTGCCATCAATTTTCATGTTTGCATAGCTGAACTGTTCATATGGAGTTGTTTATTTACATTCAGCTCTGTGGGCAGATTCGAAACATTGCGTTTTGGTCACTTTACGTAACCCAAAAAAGAAACACGCAGGCAAGTCTGACTTCGCAAAGATAAATTGGAATAAATGCACGAGTAAGTACTTCTATATTTTATTGCTTTCTTAAATGTCCATCATGATATTTCAAGTTGATTCTTCAGTTCAATGAAAATATAAAATGCTAATTCGTTACTACTGTTACTTTGTTACTGGTCTTCTTGTGTAGGTACCTATTTTGCGAAACGTTATGTTTCATTCGTAATACGCCTAACGTTACAACACGATCGTTTCACGGCAGGACAAGACAAAGCCACCCTAATACCTGCCAACCTGTCTTTCACAACAATATTTAGGGATATTTTTTTTTTTATCATTCTAAACATATAGGAGATTAAATGTTTGGTAAAATAACCACAATGACAATTGAAAACATTACGGTGATGAGAATTGACTCTAGTAATTTTTGGTGCTATTTCAGTACCAACCTCTCTTAATCAGCGTATGCAAATTTAAAACAAATTTTCTATCTGTACTAGTTGCATTTAACTAAGTTGTTAAAGTAGAATTTGATGCTTTAAACATGCAATTCCATTTCTATCCAGCTGCCGATGTTATGTGATAAGTGTTAGTCCTTATGTATTGGTCTGTCTGCCGGGTGAATAGTGAGGGTACTACAGTGTGTTTGTCCAGCTGCCAGGCAAATAATAAAATGCATCATCTCTCATTCTGCTGGTTGCTGGACAAATAGGCTCAAGTGCATACAGCTTATGCCATTTTGCATTTCTTTACAGTAGTAAAATTTATTCATAAAAACATTGAATGTCAAGTTAATTAAATTAGTAAGTCAGTGATTTGTTTCAAGTAATGAAGAAACTTTCCAATTGGAAAATATATATATGCAAGATTGTCTGGGCTACAAAATGTGTTAATGATTGATGACACTGACTAGTCACTTTATACTGGATGTTTATTTAATTAAAAAGTCTGGAAGGATTTGTCAGTGTAGTGTAGTTGTGGTCAGTAACTGGGGAAAAAAAACACCTGCTTTTATATTCAATGGTAGACCAGTCCATAAAGATAGCCTACAAAATCTAGCAATCTTGGGATAAGGAGTGAAGTGTAGTAGCTCCCAGTATACTATTTGCTAATCCTTTTAAAGACATTCTTAAAGATGCTCCACTTTTCTTGAGATATTTAATTTCAGGAATTACTTATTGTAGTCTATATATAGCAGAGTCACATGTATGGAATATTATCAGCACAGTCTAATTTCCTTTAATAATAATAAAAAATAATATTTAAATTGATAAAATGCAGACTTATCCACCAATGAGCAGTTTCAAGGCACATCACAATATTAACATGGCAGCAGCTAAACAGCACCCTTGAACTGACAATTTATCTCACAGGTCCTCATTTATACACCTGGGTTAAAGAGGCAATGGAGATAATGGGTGCTGTCGGCCAAGGGCACAACATACAATGATCTGGCCAGGACTCGAACCTGCAAACCTTAGATCACAAGTCCACTGCCTTAACCACTTGACCACCACACTTTTACTTGTCTATATAACATTTATGTTATCTTTCTATTTCAGTTTTTGACAAAGGACCTTCTTTTACTAGGAAGAAGAGGGAGCAGACAGTTTGTAGCTGAAGCCATGGCTAAGAGTAATATATTTCCCCTGGGCCTCGGCTTGATCGTAGGTGTCATGCTTTCTTACATATTTACTCAATACCAGGCAATTTCCAAGAGAACAACTTCGATGAAACCCATTTTTTACGGAGACAGAGACTACTCCTTGGGAGGAAACAGCTTTTATCTTCAGAGGAGAAGTCTAGATAACATGAGTAATGCACCTACGATCGATAATGAGATGACGCGTATGGTAAAGTCATTCCCATTTGATCCAAACTTCAACTCCTCTCTATTAAGAGAAAATGTTAAAATTCTTTGCTATGTCATGTGCGCCAAAGGCAGCAAGCCGGCTATGATTGCTGTTAAGGCTGTCACTGAAAAACGCTGCCATAAAGTTGTTCTGTTCACCAAGGGTACAGAAAAAGATATTGGAACAATCGATCTGGGTTTTGACTTAGTCGAAAGCCAATCTTGGGAACGTTTTAAGAAGGCAACCGAGTACGTCTACAATAAGTTTAGATTAGATTATGACCTATTCATCAAGTTGGAGTACGATACTTTTGTGGTCCCAGAAAATGTCTGTTTCATGTCTTTATTACACCAAGCTTACATACCGGGATATCTCGGTCACGTTTTGACCGATGACAAGGACAGGGGAGTGGTGACCATTTTGACCAGGGAGGGCCTGAGTATTCTACACGAGGCCATTTCATCTTGTCCTGCACAAAAAGGAGGGAAAAAGGAAGACGTAGAATTAGTGGAGTGCCTACAGCCTCTACATGTCTATCACACAAAAGAGTCCAAAGATGCTGAGGGGAAACCCCGATTCCAGATGCTCATTCCTGATCATGAGTTGCCAGGCAATACCATAAAATATAATCCATGGTATATGAGGTATATACACCACCCATCAGTGGAGGTAAGTCACTCTTTCTCTGCCTTAAATTTCCAAAGAAGGTTTCCTTTTTTTCTCCTTTTTTTCCCTTTCTTTTAATTTTCACTTGTGGTAGGGGGTCTGTGTTGTAGTGATGGTAGATGTTTTTCAAAAGTTGTCACTTTCCTCTTTTAATCTTCTTGTGGATTTAGCTTCAAAATGTGATTCGTTTGGAATGTTCCCTGTAGCTGTCAGTATATCAAGAATTTCATCCAAATGCAATTCTTTTGTAGTTCAAGTAACATTGTACTGTAAAAGTTTGGATATTATCTTAGATACGCAAAGTTATACCTCTATCTGCAATCTGTACATTGAACTATGATATAGATGGTTCTCTCTACCCTGTAGCTATATTAGTAGTTAATACTGTATTTATATGTAGTGTCGATGTGTCAATAAAGAGAAGAATGCATGCAGCAACTGGCTGTCATCTTTATGTGTACTTGAGTTTATCATAGTTTACCAATTTTCTTCTTATGTAAGACATATTGTGAAATATAATACTATGACTTCACATGAGTGTAAATATTGTTGTTGATATTGTTCATGGTGCCCTATCCCCTAATGAGTGGCATTTGATTATTTAGTAGGGACATCCAGACACCCCTATGGGAGTTGGCTTCAATGACCCCTGGGCCACACCCCTCCTATATAAAATCGGATCATGTCCCTCTCATAACCGGCTGGCATATATTCCACTATTCAGAGAGGAGTGCTTTTAACTTTGGTTTTGGTAATGTTGTTAATGTGTAGAGTCTCACACAGTCATTGTATTGAACATACATTGTTATGGGACATGTGGCAATTGAAAATTAATCTCTACAATTTTGGAGTAATTATATTTGCTTTTCTTTTTTGGTATCGGACATGTGGCAGAGACAAATGAAACGATTTATTTCTGTATGAACATTTAAACTATCACCATGTGTATTACATGTAAAAAAAAAACCCTGATTTGCATGCAAACATACACAGAGACAGATGAAATATTTTATTTTCATATTGATCTTTTACACTATCGCCATATATTACATGTCATAATAAACCATGATTTAAATGCAAACGTACACAGAGATAAATCAAGTACTTTATTTGATATCATTTACACAGACAAATGAAATGTTTTACTTTTGTATACATTTTATATGTCATACTATGAAAACATTCACAGAGATAAATGATTAATAAATAATTATTCATGTTCTTGTATTGTTTACACTATCACCATGTGTATTACATGTCATAATACGACAGAACCAATGATGATTTAAATACAATGACTGAAATCCCTGACCTAGGTGCCAACCTATTATCAAATGGTACAATCCAAATTATAACATCCCAGGTATGAGAGAGACTTGATCCATAAAATTTTCCTGTTATTTTCCTCTGACCCTTGCATTAAACTTCATGCCCCTACCTAAATTAGTAAGAAAATTAAGAATCCCCCATCGTGGAAATGGTGAGCATGCCACTTCCACGTCACTGTACTCTGTGCTGTTCATTCATATAACGCAATGAATCTAATGATGAATTGTGCGCTGGCTTCAGCTTTGTATCCAGAAAGTCAATTTGTGTTGTACGTACGTACGTGTATAGCTACAGTACAAATCCAGAAAAGGTGAACGTTAGGGTAGTCATAATGAGCAAAGTTACTTGACGGATTTGCTTAATAACGATATCATTAGAAGTGCAAATGACTTTGCCACTCGATTTTATGTATTGTTTTTATTAGAGAGTAATCGAGCTTGACTGTTTGGTGTCTCAGAAGTTTTCGTTAGTCGTTTGAGGAGTTGTAACGTGTGACACTCGCGACTGTTCATGCACTTACTGACTTAGTGCTAACCACAAATGCACTTTGTACTGTGGAGCTAACGTTGCAGTTTAAGACAGATTAGGAATGTCAGTTTACTCATTCGTCGGTTTAACCTACCGACTTTAAAGGTATATTTGTTATTCCAACTAGCCTACTGTACACTTAAATCGAATAATAGGCTACCACAGCTTCCGAATAGGGACGAGGCTGGCGTTGTGCCTAACGTTATATCATTAATATTACCTGCAAAAGCTGTAACGTTAGGCCTCAAACCAATTTGATGCGTCTGATCTCTCACCGTGAAGGGCAAACTTGGTTTAAGAACACTTCCAGCTGAACTAAGGCCTAAGCAATGGTTGGCAATTTGCTAGCCCTTAATTGTCTAACTCATCGAGCAGTAGTGGGCGTACAGGGCCTAGCCTAGGTAGCCCTAGGTTTTTGTGTATACCTGCCCAAAAGACATGGCAAGAACTGAAAGTATTGTCAGCTAATTACAACATGTTAATTGGCAGTAGGGCCTATGTCCTAAGATAGGTGTGAAAAATCCTAAGTTATACTAAACATTGTGTTTCTCTTGTTAAGGTTGATGAATTCCAACCTCTAAGGGAGCCATGGCAGGGTCATCCACACAACAAATTTTTTTAAACTTCATATTTGGCTTAATATTTGGAAGTATTGTGACATTCGTTGTAATAGAATTTTCAGAGCCAGGCAGGTCAGAAACTTTGTACCTAAACATACTGAGTAGAGAAAGTTCCCTTTTAAGTCTAATAAAGGATCCCCATGGCAACACACATGTTGAAGTGAATGATCATAACCAAGTATCCGAAGAGGAGGCCTCACGTTTTGTCTCGCACTTGGACAGCTCTATGCTAGGTAAGCTTTCGCTTTTGAACTTTTTTTTATCTTTGTCAACTTGTCTGTAAATATATAAGTGGTAAGCTTTGTTATGTCATAAACTTGACTATATGGATATTGCATATAATGACATTTTCTTAACTCATTTGCTAACTAACAAACACACTGTCTTGGAGGCGTGTGGTTTATTGTATACATGATTTTTGTTTGAATAATTTGTTTATTGTTTATTTCTTATTCAATACAGTCCTTATATGCCTATCCACCTACTGTAGATACATTAAATGCTACCTACTTAGCCAGGCTGCAGTGTTCAGAACTTTGTCTGGTACCTTCTATTGTGTTTTGTTGTTGGTAATTATGCAGTATTTTATCATGGATCATAGCAGTTTCCATTAATGTATCTCATTCTCATTTATTGGACTTGAGCAGTAACCGATGTGCAGTGTAGACATTCTATTGATTGAACAGTCAGTGTCCCTTCTTAGCTGGCAAGGAGACCATTTTGTCCTTTCATTGTTTTGTTTAGTGATATAAGTTATAGCTCATCTACTTAAGTTAGAATAAAACTGCATACTTCTTACTCTGGAGTCAATATCTATGCACAGTACAAGGTAGTCTTTGAACGCCTTCAAGACGTTCAGCGAGACAGCAAAAACTCAGGGCAGCCATGAATAATGTTTTGTGAAACAGAAAAGTCCTGTGTTGATTAATGTTTGTTTTAATTTTTAGAAAAGCAGGCTATTACTGTGTTATGCTCAATTTGTACCTTTACCTCGGTTAATCATTTCTAATCTGTACACACAGGTGAAGATGCTCTTAGCGGTTGGATGGTGCAACATGTACGTATTTTATGCTGGGTGATGACTAATCCCAAGAACCTCCAGTCGAAAGCAATCCACGTTAAGTCCACCTGGGCCAAACGATGCAACAAAGTCTTGTTCATCAGTTCCGAAGATACAGACTTTCCGACAGTGGCAGTCGTAGACCACGAAGGCAGGGAATACCTGTGGCAGAAGACGAGAGGCGCCTTTCAACACATCTACGATAATTATCTTAACGAGGCCGACTGGTTTCTGAAGGCCGACGACGATACCTACGTCATCGTCGAGAATCTGAGGAAACTGGTATCGACCCACAGCCCAAACGAGCCCGTCTTCTTTGGAAGGAAGTTCAAGCCCTATGTCCGTCAAGGTTATATGAGCGGAGGAGCTGGATACATTCTAAGCCACAAGGCGGTGGAGTTGTTGGTAGAGAAGGGTTTCTCCGACCCGAAACTGTGTAAACCGTTTTCCAAAGTCGGTGGTGCGGAAGATGTGGATATGGGAAGGTGCCTTATGAACGTAGGAGTCACAGCCGGCGACTCGAGAACTGGGGAGTACGAGACTTTCCACCCTTTCGTTCCGAGTCAAATGATAGTGCCTAACATATTACCGAGAAAATTTTGGTACTGGGATTACAATTACTATCCTGTTAAAGAGGTAGCTCAGTCAGTCGCTTACATTTTCTTTCATTAAGGTTACGTCACTTCAACGACAGTTTTTGTTTGTCTTTCATAATCCGTGTAATCATTTCAGTTGTTATGATATTTGAGTAAAGTTCTCATCAATGATAAATGTCAACATGCACACGGCACACCCGTGTGTACTTACGGTCTGAACAAATACCGTAATCCATGTTCTGGTACTTGTTTCCAGCGGCATGAAGCTGTTCGTAAAATTTAAACAGCTTCTCCAATTAATAACTAATTAAAATATATCTCAAAATTTTATTGGTGATATCAGTTACTATATACACTGCTCACATGTGTTGGCTGTAGCACAAAAATAATTGAATAACTATGTCAGTTTCACCTGGTAAAAATTTTGTCAATATGATGATGACAAATACAGAGTTTAGTTTAGTTTAATCAGTAAATTTTGCCAGTTTTAGTGTTTTATTGAAGAACATCTGTCAAATTAGGAAGACAGCTGCTATAACAGGTTTCTTTGTGATCTGTAGCTTTGTGTGTTGTTAGAAATACTATAACGTTATACTAAAATTTACTATGATTTGTATACAGTGCAAAACACTGCAATGTTTTTTTTTTATATCCAGTAGCAATTTCACCATTTTGCGTAGCAATTTTCGATGCGATATTGGATGTAGATTACTCCCCGAACTGTATGGAATATTGTTCTTTTTAAGGTACTGTAAGTGTAACATTATCCACCACTGGAATAAACATTTAATTTTGCATGAAAGAAAGGAGAAGCAATTTTAATCCATTGAAATGCCTTGTTACAACTATAATGTTACAGTGTGATCGATAACCAAAAAATCAATTCTTTGCCGACCTGGTTTTGAAGTTCTTTCCATGATTCAAGGTCACTAACGGAATAGTTGTTAATGTTTAAAGGTTAGCGACAAATTAAATATTGATCCCTTCTCGAATGCAGGTTTTTTATATTCCTTTGCCGTAAAGTAGTGAAGAGTGATTAAAAAATGGGTAGCACATCCATTAAAAGTTTTATGACAAGACTTTTTTGCAATAATTTTCAAAATGAAATGGTTTTGAAATGAAATTCTCCCCAGTTCTGTGTTATTGTGTTGGTCAAGATGGAAGCATGCGCCGATCAATGTTTTCATCTTCACCAAAGCTATAACAAAGAATGGTCTGATAACCTCTTGTTTTGATTTGTGGGGCTTCAAATATTAAGTGCCCTTCATCTCAGGACTATGTGCATGAGGAATTGGTCAGCCTCTTGTATGTTTTAGAGCGAAAAATGTGTGCACGTACCCTCCGAAGAATAGAGCAGTTCCATCAAATTAGTGTACTTATTTTTGGCTCATCTTGGGAGTGCTAAGTCGTGAAATGTCAAAAAATTGACAAATATGCTACGGTTTGATTTCCAAGGTCCACGATATTAAATATATGATATATACTCAGAAAGTCTGGAACTAAAATTCCTTTTCCGATGGAATATTGTCTCTTTTGATGTTTTTTTCAAATTTCCTCTCTTCTGCCATTCACTTTCCCTCACACGGCTGTTTACTGTTCTTCTTCCTCTCTCTGTTTTTACCCAGGGTCCCGAGTGCTGCTCGGATTTCTCCATCAGCTTTCACTACGTAGCGCCTAACGTCATGTATCAATTGGAGTACATGATATACCACATGCGTCCCTTCGGCGTCGGTTACTACTCCTGTCCCGCGGATATCCGCTCCATCGTAGGTCTGCCGGAGGTGACTGGATCCGAGTCCAGCGCAGATAAGGCAGAGACCGTCGTCGCAGACGAGAAGAGAGAAGATGGGAAGAAGGAGACGGGAGCAGAGGTGGAAGACAAAGATGAGAAAAAGAAAACGGAGGGAGAGGCGGCGATCGATTTGACCAAACAGAAGCAGGCGGAAGAGAAGGAAGAAGAAAAACGAACGGGAGAGGAAGAAGAAACACCCAAAGGAGGAGAGAAAGAGAATGCTGCTCAAAGTGGAGAGTGAAGATTATAATTAATACGAAAGTGACAAAGAAGAAATCATAGCCAGCCCAACGAGGTCTTTCATTTCGATTAATAGACCGCGTCAAAGATTTCTACCAATCGTCGACGGTCGATTGTTTTGGTCAATCTTTCTGTCCTTTTTGTTTTGATGACGCGAAGAGGTTTTTTTCCATCGGGGTGGAAGAGAGTTTATATCGATATTTCAACTTGCCTTTTACTCACAGACTTTGCAAATCCTTTGCCTTATATATCTGCAGGGTACAGTAGCTCTGCCTCGTGGCTATCCTGTATCCTTCATGGTACGTTTTAAATCTGAGGTTACTACGGTTTTCATGGGGAAGGGTTAATTTATGTATACACATGTGTACGCAAGATTTTGGGAGTGTCCAAGTAGTTCCTTTTATTTTGTCTTTTTCTTTGTTCTTTATTTTGCTTCTTACTGAAAATCATACGTGGCAGAGCTAATACAAAATTGTGATTGCATCAGATTTTTATGATAAACCTTAATATGGTTGAGTTAACCACTGATGATACAGTAGGTGCAAAGACCTGGCTAAGGCTTGCCATTTATGGGAAGGAACCCGAGGAGCAATACTCTAAAAGGTGTGGGTGTGACACTCTACCATACCATTAATTAATAAATTAATTAATGAGTAAAGGGTTGAGGGTGTACTTTGTGAGGCAGCTCTGAGCAGATTTGTAAAAAATGACAATTTATGTGATGTCCTCGTCAGTCTATTGAAAGTAGATTTCGTTGTTGTTCCGTTTTGTCCGTTTGGGTCAGTTCTTTATGGTAGGGGAGCCCAGCTTTCCCTTTTGTTGGATGTCTTAGTTTATTATTTACTAAGCAACCAGTTGTATTTTTTAAGCAATTTCATAGGGCTCAATTTACTTTGCCTTGATGTACAAGTTGTGCTCAAACACATATAGATGTTATTTTGTGATGTTATTCTTCGTTCTCAACAAGGGGGGCTGAACTCCAGCAGACTGTAATGTCTCGCTGATGGCCAGTACAGGGCCCCCCCCCCAAAAAAAAAGGGGAGCTATGTTGGATCCCAAACTTGTGGACTTTCCCAAATGGAATTCTGCACCTTGCAGCATATACAATACAAGTCTATTCTTTTATGATAGTCTGTCCAATGTTACTACTATAAGCAATCTCTGTGAATCATAGTTTGGAAATCTGAAATTTATCTATATTCCACATATTTATCGTGTTGGTGTTTCTGTCTGTCTGTTGGTTTTGTCTAATGCTTCATGCAACTCTTTTGAAGAAACAGAAAAGTCATCTTCCTCTGTTTGGGTAGATTTTTTTTTCGTCAAATGGTTTTAAATCTCGTCTGAAATATAGTTCTTGATCTGGATAAAAGGGCAACAATCTTGTCTTGTCAGCAAAACAAGCTGTACTTGGCCTTGAATTTGTCATGATTTTGTATGTACCATATAGTTCAAGTGAAAAGATAAAGTACTTAAAAAAGTGATCAAATATCGGGATCGACTCGTGACAGTTTACAAAAGAAATACCCAGGTGTCAAAATGATTCCCCCGAGGCAAAGTCCAATCAATATTAAACAAAAGAGATTATCTACGCAGACCAGCCATTCCTGGTGTGAAACTACCAGGAGCACAATATATGCCCTATGTTGTCTGGCTGCATTTATGCTGCAGCCCCCCCCCCCCCTTCGCCCCTCTTGTGTCCTTCTTTTGATATGGCATCTTAAGAGCTCACTAGGGTTTTATGACATGAGGCATAAATTTCAAAGGTTTCAAGTTAAAACAAACTATTGTGTAGCAGGACTTTAAGGTAGTTTGTATAGGCCCCAAATCATAGCACGCTGTAATTGCTAGAAGTTTCAATAGGTACTTTCCTGGAGGTCTTTACTCTCCAAATTGTTCTCAGACATTGTTAAGGAACACACTATAAGATGACTGAATGTCAGGGTAAGGAAAATTTCCTCAAATTGTAATGAAGACAGTTTAAGAATTTTGACCACAGGTGATTATATTTGAATATCTAGCATACTTGGGCCCAATACAGCTTACCTTTAAACACTGTCTTTAAGGAATTATTTGTGGGTCATACATCTCTAATAAGGAGTGTCCCTAGTTGTATTGGAGATAGGCAATCATATACCTTGGTTAATTCTAACTCAACTGTAAGCATTTACAGGAGTATGTAAGTGATTTTTTGGCACACTTACCGTAACAGTTAGAGAATATATTAGTCAGCTGTGTGTGTATACGATAGAGATACTTTGCACATTCTCTGTACAAGTTTTTGTCTTGCCTTGAATTTCTTCTTTTTTTTTCCTTTTTTTAATACTGTTCTACACTTTACATCTTGTAACGATGCAATTACTTCATTAGTCTCAAGACAAATCAAGTTTCTTTCAATACAAAAATGATATGTCAACATGCAGGGATGTTTTAATTTGAAAGATTTGCGGAGTGTATAGCCTAGTGGTTAACGCCGGCGTCTCCCAGTCATGAGATGCCCGGTTCGATTCCCCGCCGACAGCAATGTGTGTCGTCTGGCAAGGGTGTTGTTCAATAACAACTTCCCGACATGGACGTTACACGGATGTGTGCCGAGAGATTGGCTTCGGTCAGCTTGCAAGTCTATAAGCCTCCATGGCTTCTTTCACGAGTTCCTGCTTGCGGGGAGATCACATATACATACATACATACATACATACATACATACATACATACATACATACATACATACATACATACATTTTATGCATTATCAGTTCACTACTAAAGTGAAAATGATAGCCTGGGTGATATCATTAAATGCTGTTACCAAATAAGCCTCCACTTTGTTGAATGCAAAACAACTGTCTTTTCAAGTTTTTGAATGAGAAAAACAAGTTTTGATGACATTGAATGGGTATTACCCATAAACCTTCACTTTGTGGAATAAAACAAAAGATGTTTTTTCAATTTGTGGAATGAGAAAAAAAGCTAAACCAAGTCTTTCGACTTTGTCTTAACATCCAAGCTTTGATCAATTACAGTGTTACACTTGATAAATTTGAAAGTGGAAGCCAAAAAGGGTGCCAAAACGTGAGCTGTCAGTGTGATGGGATAGATATATAAAGGTCATTTTCCAAAGCTGAAAAACGACTACAATCGTGATGGTATTTTAAAATCGTTGAAACATTAAAGAGAATTTCGGAATATTTTGCACAGAATGCTTGCGAAGATTTTATAATTTTCGATATATAATCTTTATGGCTCATTAAGATAGTGTGTAAATGTTTTAAAAAAATATTTTTGTGGCTTAGAGAGAAAATGAATATATTAATTCCTTACTGTATAATCATGTTGCGGAAAAATTTACCCAGAATTATGTCATCAATATTAGAATGGAGCGTGTACGAGATGAGGGTACAAAAAAATTGTATTTAATTGATGCGTCTTTAAAATTAAGGTAATGGTAAGCTTTGTACATAGCATCAAACTCGAGTGACAACGGTTATCCTGAAAGAATCTTGTTGAAAGATAACTTCCATTCAACGTCTGAAACAGGAGATGCTTCTACTTTGGAGAAGAAAAATACAATATAGTATAGAACAGTGAACAAATTTGTTGTGTATGGAAATACAAAATATTTTCTGTACTTTTATAGAAAAATCTATATACACATTTTGTACCGGCTGGATGTTATGGATGGGCGGAGTCGATTTTGGGTTACGCATACAGATTTATCGAACAACAAATAGAAATGCGGTGATGTTCAATTCAATGTCTGTTGACTTAAGTTTTAAACAAACGTTGTCATCATGGAATTATATGCATATTATCATCTTTGATGTA
>KN892024.1:13311-24864 GCA_000934455.1 Apostichopus parvimensis
AAAACATGAAATTGACGATAATCAGCTTTCGAGAAATAAGTTGCGCATGAGGCATCAGTCTAACACAGGGATCAGATACGGTTGTTTATCTTTAATCCTTTTTTTCTGTAGTACTAAACAGTATATTTTTAAATCTACAGTTCTTGATCCAATAGTTGTGTTTAGGGGAGTGAAAGTCTTCACCTATACAACTAACCAACCCATGACTGTGATATAGAGTGAAGGCTTCACTTGAATATGTTATGTATATGTTGTAGCATTTACGACAATAGCTGCACCGAAACATTCACCCATTAGATGTAACCAGGTGACTCTGTCATATTTTACACCGCGACACTGTCCGATCCGAAACAGCAGTTAGGTTTGGATCTCAACTTCTTGTCTTGTTGGTTTATTAATTTTGTATTGTTTTTTTAGTATTATTAAGTTTTGGAAATTCCAGCGTTTTTCCAAACACGTGTAAAAATCCCTGAGAGGCTATGATGTATAGTTTTCCCAGGCGCATAGCCGGGGTGGGGTGTGACGGGGGCGACACCCCCCCCCCCCCTTGAGCATATTTTTTTGTGTACGTTGTTATGATATCGCTAGTAATTACAAAATCGAAAATGCTTAGATACAACTTGCAAGGCCTGGGAAGTGCCATTTCCAGCGATCTGGGAGGCATTTTCGGCCCAAATTTTGGGGGACGCTTTGCGCCAATTCATGGTGGCGCTACGCTTAGATAGTTTCCCATCCCCAATCTACGACCCTGATAACTTGCCTACAAGTTCGCCCCTCCCTTGGCAAAAATCCTCACTACGCTCCTGAGTTTGCCAAGTTATATTTAGGCAGATGCCCAACAAAACTGCAGGGCCAATATTATCCAAACTGCGAATGGGGTTCTGTTTGTACACTGTCTTCATGCACTGTTAGAAAGTAATTAAAGTGTTGGGAGACCTCTGGACGGGTCTGTCAAAAGTGTTAGATTTGGAAAGGATGGGGAGGATGGTGGATTATAGTTTGTAGGGATGATCTTGTTGCAGTGTTAAAATAGGAAACTATGTGTGTTAATAGAAGACAGGAGAGATAGTGATGAAGTATACCCCATGCGCTGTTAGGTGTAGTAACGGACCAAGTCTTACTCACAGATCTGCTATACACACTTATACTTAGTATAAAAATATATGATTTATACATGAAAAGATGTGTGATTGAGGTCAGGAATTAGAAAAGACTGTTCCGTTTGTTGTTAAAATAAGAAATCAAAGTCAGAAGTGAAGGAATTCAAAAATCAAAAGGAGGTATGCAGTACACACCTCTAAACCCTCTGTGGTACAGTAATTTGTTCTACAAAATGATAAACGTTTGGCATTTCCAACACAATTTCTTAATAAGAGTTACTTATCAGAGGCCTCACAAAGAGCTGGACAAATATGTCACTATGCAGGGGCGTCAATTACTTTCTGAAGGGTGGAAGACACACTATCAAATTCCCCCCCCCCCCCCTTATTGACTTCAAGTGGTTAAGGCAGTGGACTGGTGATCTAAGGATTACAGTTTCGAGCCCTGGCCAGATCATTGAGTTGTGTCCTTGGGCAAGGAACTTATATCTCCATTGCCTCTCTTCACCCAGGTGTATAAATGGGGACCTGCGAGGTAACTCGTAAATATAGTTGTGAGCGCCGATTTGTGGCTGCACCCTATCGGAAGTGCCCCGTTGAACACGTGGTTGTGGTGCACTGTGGTGCCCCAGGAGAGATTGATTGAATTGCGCACACTTTGGTGTGTAGGTGTGACAAGTTACCAATGACCAAGGCTAAGTTGTACATGCTATGGTACATTTAGCACCTTTGAACAATTTCTGTTGATTTTGGCGCTATATAAATGTCTTCTGATTGATTGACTGACTCATGTAACTTGGCCTATCAGGTTCATAATGACTTGTGTAGCTCATAAAGGGAGCTCAAACATGAGATTTGTAGTTATTAATGTTTTATGTTAAATATTATTATTATTATTCTCATTTGCCCAACTACCTGAGAACTTTCCAACTGGCATTCAAACTTACTTGAGATAAATACTGACAACTACTGGCTTAATCCTGACTGCCTCTTCCTTAATACTGACCCTTATCCTTACTTGGTTTGGGTCTAAGACATTTCTTTGATGCCCTTTTGTACAGACATGTATTGGGATAAGGAGGTGACAATTTCTTTGGAAAGCTGACAACTTCAACTGGTATCAGTTTGCTTTGAAAACTGATTTAAAACTTACTAAATTCTTACTCTGACTTTTGCAATTTTGCAAGGCAAAGTAGTGCTATTATATATGGGAGATCTCCCAAAATATTTTTCCCTTTTTAAACACAATGTAGTGTATGGTAACTAGTTGGCAAGTCAAGAACCTGCGGCCATGTAGGAGTCAACAACATACTCTGTACGCTCAACAACAGCAGTATTAAACTGATATTTGGGAAGTTTAAAGACATGCTGTATGTTCAAAAACATGCTGCACCTTTTTTTTGCTACATCCATGCTGCCCTCTTTAAGGCAAAGTAGTGCTATTATATATGGGAGACCTTTGGACTTAAAAAAAATTCTCCCAAAATACATTCCCTTTTTACACACAATGTAGTGTATGGTACTAGCAGGCAAGTCAAGAAACTGATGCCCTTTAGGAGATGACGACTTACTCTGCACACTCAGCAACAACAGTATTAAACTGATATTTGATAAGTTCAAAGACATGCTGCACCTTCTTTTTCTTTTGCTACACCCATGCTGCCCTCTGTCCTCCTCTGCCTTCCCATCCGACCCCATCCTCCAGCCCCTAAACCACTCAACCTACTCAAACGAGTTATGCAGTTATGCAAATCAGTTATGATCATGTGTTTGGTAGCGTGTCCCTGTTCTCCTCTCTCCTATTGGCTAAGATCATGATGTTCTCCATGGTAACACTAGGCTTGACGTATTGCACTTGGTTACTGGTCAAGCCGTTCTTGTGGAGGAATTCTAGCCGTCCAGCATCTAAGACTCTTTTACACATATGTCCAATTTCTTCCCTCTGTGGAATGGTTAATCCAAGAGCACTGTAAAAACAAAAGGAGGAAATACTGTAGCAGAGTGACATAAATGTGGCAAAATCTGATCATGTGAGACACAGATATTAAGGTTTACACAGATTTTACAGTACAAACAAATGGAGACACACAACATACAGTAGGCTCCATGGTAAAATGTCTAGTAATATAAAAATTGGGCTGGCATTCTTTGTATAGAGTAGAAATCAATCGGTCTGATCGTTCACCCTCAGGAAAAGTGTCAACAAAGCAACAGGAGAACATCTTCTTAGATTATTAATGAAATAAAGTTGAACGATTTCCTTTCTTACAGACTCTTACAGACTTTGGATGTTAACTGGTATTCCTGGAGCAGTAAATGGTTGTGACAATTACATGCCTGCCTTGTAGTTCACTGAAGATTCATCGAAACGAAAAAGGCTTAGTATATTAAGCCAGTGTTCATTTACATTATCAAATGAATAGGACTTTAAATGAGATTCAGTTGGCTTCTGAACCCTTGGGATTCACTTGAACAAAACCCTTAACCCCTTTAAATACCTTGTTAGTGTTTCTTTTTCTCCATCACCATTCTGACTGTCGGATTTAGTTTCCATCTTTTCTTCTCCATGCTCTGATCTCGTTCCGCTAACACACCAGCTGCTCATTCGAATGAGCGCTTCAAATTCTATCCTACTAAAACCATGAACGGCTAAGAAGTGTTTCCCCACGTAGCTATTCCAGGTACAACAATGGTGACAACATGTTGTCATAGCAACGCCTTTAACCAATGGGCTGTCGGTCGGTGTTTTCTGGGCATCTTCCTGGTGGTCCAACCGCTGGGGGAATAAACTTCTGAGTGCCAGATCTGTAAACGATAAATTCATAGACAAACTTCATATTATACTATAACTTCATATCATACTGTAACTGTCTTGGACCAGAGGAACAGAAACATGGGTGCATCAGGGTGGGATATGAAAGGGTTAAAAAAACTGGCGATGGATTTGTTTTCACATGAAGACCTATTGTAAAAGAAAGGCAGTGTGAACTGGATCAAGTACCTCTCCCCCCCCCCCCCCCCCCCCCCCCCCCCCCTCCACCAAAACAATAGAGATATTAGCTGGTGCTTAGCTTTACCGGTCAGTGGCAATAGCAACAGCAACAGCACTTCTATACCAAATGTTGAAATTGGGCTAGGCCTTTAGAAAGTTGTGGTAGATGCATTCATTTCTGATTTTACATCCGCTGCCTGTATTTGTGTAGGTATGTTACATACTACAGCTCGATAGAAAAGCACTGTTGAAGAACAGGGTACAAGAAACCTGTTTCAGACAGCTTTTTACCTAAGGATGAATTGTAGGAATATCAAGAGGATATGAAATGGATAACTTAAGCCCTAAACTACTTCTTAGTCTTGTATGCAGCCAATCCGTTAGTTAACATTGTCAGAGGGTTCTAGAGTGTATCACTGAATGCGTATCATCAACAGTGCAGAGGGTGTCTATGTGAACATAATTGGACAAGGATGTCTTTGTGCAGGCAATTCATGATCTTGTCACTTTTGTTGACTTCAAAAGTTTTGTGGGAAGGAAAGACCACAGTCATGCAGAGTAGTCCCACAGGGTTACCAATGGATAAGTAAGGGATGTATATGGCATAGATGATCATTATTGCCCAAGGTCATTCCTAGCCCAGTTATATGCACACACACATACATGCGCACGCATGCTTTCTAGATGGATATGTAAGGGATACCTAATTACCCCACAGACGATGGTAATCACAGTAATCCTTGCCTATGCCTACCTGTCGCAGCCCCACAGAGATGCTTGCAGTATGCGACTATGGGTCTGTCGGGATTATCCTTGATCGCTGGTACCCTGTTGAGAGCCAAATCTTGAATATCCATAAGGAGACGTTCCATAGAGAGGTTCTTTCTGACTTCTTTGTGATGAAGATCTCGCTACAGCAACAGAGAGATATATATTAATAATTGGTGTGCATTCATCAAATGACCTACGATCTGCTTCTGCTCGCTTTCTATTGACATTTCAGGCGACTGCAGACTGCCTCGACTAAATGTAACTCCTACTCAAATTAACCGCTGGACCTAGTTTTTGATATTTGTCAAAGCCGAGCTTAAAACTTTCACCCCCTCCCCCCCCCCTTCCTTTGGGATAGAGCATGGAATATTCAGATATCGCTTACAGTATCAACAATATCAGCAAATATGAGCATTATCTAGGTAATCTATTAGGTAACAGAAATTTAATTCAAATTATTAATATGAATGTTTTAAGTGTAACCATGTAAGTGCACTGTAGAATGGTACTAGCAGTCTACCACTGAGAAAAAAAAAAACCTGTGTAATTCGGCCTCATCAGAAGAAAGCCATGTTTGAGCTAGCAGTGATGGGTTAGGGAACCACATTTCATAATTTGCTAATATTCAAGAGCAGCTTAAAAAGTATCAGAAAGATTTCTTTTGTATAAGAATTACAATGAAGAACTGTCAGTCATGAGGGAATTTCAATTACATAAATCTTGGAATTTATCGGCAATTTTCTCACAGGGAGTAACATTTAGCTGAGCTGGCTAAAATTGTTTCATACTACTAAGTAAGTTTAAGGAGATGTGATTACTTAAATGAAACTGACCTTATGTCTGACATTCTTGCGGTCAACGAGGATGAAATGAGTGTCAGGCGTATCGCTGACTGCCTCAAAAATCCACTGTGATAGTCGACCTGGTGATGAAGAATCACATAACTAATAATTAAGTTCATTCACACACTAGGAACAATTTTTAGACTATATAACAAATAGCAGAGAGATGACGTTAAAAGGGCTTTCCATAAATCTGAACTTTATAATGATCACAGCTGTTGAACTTCAGTCAGTAAACTGAACTTCTGTTACAAACACTTTCGACGTTTGGCATGAAATGGCACCAGAACAAAGGCCTTGCGGCATGGGTTGGCTTAGTGAAATTTGACTACTGTAGCAACATGACATGAACAATTTTTATATGGCAAAATTAAAGAAAATTTAAAAAGAACAAAAAAAAAAGAACAAAAAAACCTCCCTTAAATGTTGTCACAGAATTTGACAGTCTTCCCAGACACCACCAAAAAACTTGGAAAAGTTCTTATGAGTAACGACAAAACTAAAATGTTTATATATTTGTTCAGCTTTTTTCTTTCAGTAATTTGTGGAACCCTCAGCTGTCCATTCACGATGGACAGTAAAGCTCATCCTAACTTCATTCATGGAAGCATCAATTTATCACTTGCAGACCTCACAGTGGCTCTTCAACAAAATAAAGGTTTTTTTGTAAATGAAGAAATAAAGATTTTTAAAGGCTTCAAACATGAAAATAAAGGATTTTAAAGGTCCAAAATGAAGTTAATTTGTATCATACTCACCATCTATGCCCATTTTTACATCATCTGTGGCCCTTATTTAAAATACCTGACTTACATTAAAACTGTTGTTTGTGAGTCTGTTATGTATCACTGCATGAATCATGCCTGGCTGTCCCCAAAATGTAATGGCCAATCGTTAGCATGACTGAATACAATATTTCTACTCTAAACTAAATCTTTAAAATATTTTTTTTTAACTTAAAATAAAAATAAAGGTGTTTAAAGGATTTAAAGAGTGTGCTTGAAAATCAAACAGCTGCTTTTAAAATAAAGGTTTTTAAGGTTTTAAAGGTTTCAATTTCGACTTAAAAGGTATTTCGACTTGACGTGCAAGGTTTTGACTTGACTTGCAAGTATTTTCTTGCTTCCATGACATTTTTGAATATAGCCAGCCTGGCATGTAACTATGTTCCAAGAAGCTTAGGGCCTCACATCCTAGGATACTGCAATAAATGAACTACAGGTTTTTTTCTTTACGTCTTTTTTCTTCAGTTGGGAAATCCATATCCATGAGAAAACTGAGGTACTTCAATAAACTTGAAGACTATGCAAATAGAGTAATCTTACTCGATTGCATAACATTATTTATGATTTCGGTTCACACTCTGGGAGTTATTACGAAATGTAATAAAAATGGAACATGCTTCAATACCTTTGCCAGCTCCATATTCAATGTAACAGGTGTTTGGAGCAAACAGCTTGGCTTCTTTCATGTTGCCAAGAATGGATGAGATTTGGTCAAGGTGTTTCCGTGCCGACAGTCCATTGATCGCTGAATCCAGCTCTGCTTTGAGCACCTCATGATGTAGCACAGATTCTTGAGACACCAAAAGTTGACCTAATCATGAGGACGTTAAATAACGAAAAAATATAATTTTAGTATTTACGTTGAGCATCTTAGTTTGAGGTTCAATGAATACTGTGTCAATATTTAAAAACTGCTGGTCATCTTACATGTTCTGAGAGTAAAACCTGCTATACATTGTTTATGGTTTATTCAGCCATTCTGTTCACCATTTTGCTACATAAAACCAGAGACAGTCTTCTGTGAATTAGACACAACAACACAGAAAAAACTATTATGATCAACTCCATCTCCTGCCTGCAGTGTGTAAATATAAGAGTGCTTCGATTCCAGGATGGAGAAACGTGCCGTGGTAGTTCTTCAAATCTTGATATGAACGAACTTATTCATTGGGCTACTGGTTCTACTTTATGGTAGCCTTGAGACTCTCCAAATGGTAATTTGAAAAGTTTACGTTCATATGGCAATGTTTTGTACTCCCATTTAATAGTCAATTAGTACCAACTGATCATGGATCACTTTTTGAAACAGCACAGGAATTACTGGCTATAATAAACATAGTCTCAGAGCAGTGGCATCAGGAACACAAATCCTGAGCATTACTTAACCTTAGGCTATACAAATCTTAGTGAGTGACACATCCTGTTAACAATATCTCTGCAGAGGGTGACTATATCAGTTGATATGGTGCTGGTACACACAGATATATTATACAGTAATTACTACACAGTAGTGACACCAGCTGTTGGTTTGAGTAAATAGAACAGGTTGGGCCAGGATGGTCAGATCCTCCAAATTGTTCCCTAGAGAGCTCATGCTTAGAGTATGACAGATTAACAACGCTTACAAGTTCAACATTACAGCACTAACTGTATACATGAAAAAAGAAATCAACAAAATAAAGTATAAGATGGTACAGTTTTAGTGTTTTTGTACCAAATTTTTTATATCATCAAGTAAACACCTTTTGTTACATTAAGAAACATGCCATTCAACTAACAGGTTTACTTTTTGATTATTTAATTATTTTATTCTTAAGATATGAAAATGAAAAACAAAAAAAATATTGGTCAAAAATGTTACCTTGCTGGACAGCCTTTGCCTTTCTGATGATAATTTCCACTTCTTGTGGAGTAAAAGATGCCAGTTCTTTCTGCAACACAAAAAAAGGTTCAACGACTTAATTTGTTTTCAGAGACAGCTGTGACCAGTACATAACTGTAAAAGTGATCCATTAATGTTTATTGTAGGCATCTCCACAGTGAAGGATTGTGGTCAATATAAAGTATAAGTGGAAACAAATTGTGCAACAGGCATTGTAGAAACTGTTTTACTTCGCTAGTTAATTTACGTTTAATTGCCATGTAACTTTTAGTGTGGTAAAATTTGGATTGCTTCCACATCACTTCACAATAAACCATTCTTTGAATTTTGGGGGAAAACAACTGTTTGCTATCCCTCTACACACTGCATACAAGTACTGCAGGTAACATACAGGGTAGCCTTTCATGAGATAAAATAGTGTAATGTTCTGTGTGAACTAAGTGTATGTGCACTGTTTCTGTAGATTCAAAACAGTGAAATCCAACTGGTTATTAAATACCCTCAATAGTTAATAACAGGAACAGGTTCAGTCTCAATTCTTATATACAATTTCCATCAGGTTTACAAACTAGTAGAACTAGCCTAGCTATGGTAGTTCCGTACAAGAAAACACAAAAGCAATTAAGTTGATAGTAAAATATCACAGATTTTTTCAAGAGTATACAGTTTTCCAAATTAAAGTAAGTTATTTCAATACTTGGCTTGTTATGTTATACTTAGATCTTGCCGTGCGTAGCAATTTTTCATGAAGCTAGCACTTTCTAATAAGTAAGTTATAACTACCCTCTCTGTAATTCTATATTTTTTGGTAACTTTTTCCCATTTAGCTACCTATTAGTCTGTAAAAACTTACCTTTCCTGTATAATTTTCTTCACACTGGTCAATATTGATGTTTTGTTCGAAATAAATCTAAGCATAAGAAAAGAGAAATGATGAAGGTTGTGGTGGGGTTTGCCTTAATTTGCAAGTACTGTAACTGTGGCAATGATGAAAATAATATATAGTTGCTCAAATCACATGTAGGCTGGTGCAATTGGCAGGTAATTCTGACTTCAAATTGATCAAGTAAAGAAAGTTAAAACTATGGACAAGGTTTGCTTAGATATGCACTATGGTCAACAACTCATAGTACAGTACACAATTATTTCATTTTGTTAGATAAGTGATCAGTGAGTGAAGGTTTCAATAATAGTAAGAATATGAAACCAAATGTGTTAGTCAAGTCTTGCCAAAAGTTTGCACATGAATATCTGTAGTTTAAAACTAAGGAGCACAAGTCTGAAAACCATTTTAATCCCTAATGACCCAATTGAACAAAATTGTAATTTATTGATCTGACAAAATATAAGTTGTTCAACATAACAGCTTTCATCACTTTGCTGTGTATGTATTTTTAATGCTTTCAGCACGAATCAACTAATTTTGCTATCTGCAATAAGCATGCTCTCAAGCTATTGATGCCATCTTCACCCTACAACATTGTTTTCCATGTAATTGAAAACAAAATCTGTAAGTTTACACAACATTACCCTTGTAACCATATTCACTACTTCACAAGTTCTTTAAATTAATTATTAGTTGTTAAAAGTTGAAAGGGTCAATGAACCATGTATATTTACCGGTTTATCTTTTGGTCTGCTGTTGCAAATCTTCAGATGTTTCTTTAACTTATGAACAAATACTGAACTGAAAGAGAAGAAATGTACACAAGGTTAAGAAGAATTAACTTAGCACAGATGAAATGTCACCTGACCAGTGCAACATTACATTAGTATAACTAACTGGTATTCTCTTATTTTATTTAATGATAATTAGCAGTTACTTGAAAATCAGCAGTTGTTTTTACGATTCTAAGCGACCACAAATGTGGGAGAAACCTGCAAGGGATTATGGATTTCAACTTACACGTTCGGTGGCTTCCAAATCAACATTTAACTCAAATTTGGAATCTTTTCAATTTAGAAAGTCATTTCAGATGGGAAAACCGTAGATTGCTCTCGGATGAAAAACCCACCTTACTAAGACCCGGCCGGGGATAGAAACCCAGAACATCCTGATTGCTAAGCCCCATTGCTTCAAATGCCTTTATCCACTCCACTAGCTGCAACACCACACGTATTATTATATGATGCTGTCATTGTTTCAATAAATTGCACATATCATTTTCATGATGATACTTGAAGCAGAGTAAAACGATAATTCCTGATTGAATATAAATTCTGAGTCATTTACGTACTAGCTCATAGCAAATATATAGATCTAATGATATCTATGTTCATGTGTAGTTGCTCTTCTTTATCATGCTATAATATTGAATTCAGCAACAGCAAGAATAGAATGTTTGCACTTACTGTTTTGGATCCAGAGGGCACTGCATTCTTGGTTTTGATGTAGGTAAATTGCGCTGGAAATGAAGAACCGATTTCTTGAGTTAATTTAAATAATTAATTCAAAAAGTTGCATTTCATATCAAGTCGACAATAGATGGTTTACAGCATTTACAACTAACCTCATTCCGACAGGTTCATAAAACATTCACCCATATACTGTTCTCTTGGAAGCTGCTGTGGTACATATTATGACACACTTTGGGAAATTTTATGATTTTACTACGTAGCAAGCAAAGGAAAGTTAGCCCTGGGCACAAGTTAAAGAACATTTTCAGTGTTTTTTACAACCGACAGTGAATTCAAAGATGGTGTCCAATTTAAAATCAAATGAGAAAAGATCACCAAATTCTTCATTCTACACCTCTCTTATTGTGTATTTGTTGCAGTAAAACACTTTTCTTAAACTCTTTTTAAGGGCCAACCATAGAAAATTTACAAAATTCGTCCTAACTTTAGAATCCGTACCAGGAAGTAGGGTTAGGAAGTAGGGAATAGGGTTAGGAATTAGGGTTAGGAAGTAGGGTTAGGGGTTAGGAAGTTGGGTTAGGAAGTAGGGATAAGGATTAGGAATTAGGGTTAGGAAGTAGGGATCAGGGTTAGGGGTTAGGAATGGTACGGATTCTAAATTAGTACCCAAAATTCTACTCATAAGAGAAGTCTGCGCCAAATAATATGTCTCACAACAGCCCAATACTGACAATGAAGCTTCTAAGTTAGTTTTATGGTAATTTGCCCAGCACTGCATCAGTTTCTTATAAATTGTATGCCTCACCAAAGTCAGTTGGCCTTC